>LYUA01000822.1:123617-133992 GCA_002093875.1 Calopteryx splendens
ACGACAGTTTCGCCGGCGTTCCAGTCGGCATCTTCAGGTCCGAAGTGAAGGGACCAGAGATTTGGTTGCTATAAATAGGGGGTTTAGGGCTCTACTCCGGTGCGCTGTGATTGGTCGGTTCTTGGAGTCGGTTCTTGGAAAATCCGTTTCCATGTGTGAAAGAGGGGACCCATCTACTCTGTTGACATTTATTTTATTTTTGGTGATTTCTACTGCCTCTCGAATGAGCCTAGGAAAATATTTATTTTCCTTGGCTATAATCGTCTACTCTTCGAAGTTGATGGTGTGTCCAGGTGCCGACCAGGAGTGCTCCGCTACTGCCAATGGGCTGCATTTCTTCTTTTTAGTCACCCTTTGGTGTTATTCCAAACAGCATTTGAGGGGCCTCAACGTTTGGCCGATGCAGCTGCTTCCGCAGGAAAACTCCACTTGACAATCTTCTTCATGAGAATGTTTCGGGTGACGATCTTTCACCAAACGAAAGACTTCCTAAGTTTTGGTTTCACTTTTGACCCTCGTGATGACATTATGCTTTGAAATGACTCTCGATATGATGCCGACCTGAACGCCGGCGAAACTCATCCATCGGGACCAAACAACGCGGAAGCATCCCGAAAACCAAGAATTCATTTGATATTCACCGCGGAAACCTTCGCAGTAGCAACCAGCAGTATTCATTATTCATATGCACGATCAAGATCATCTCCAGAGAACTTATGATTTCGTCATGAGGTGTCCTGAGTGACATCTTTGAAACTGGGAAGGTTATGCCTAAGACGGAGCAGGCCAAGAAGGAAACTGCAGACAAAAGCGGGAATTTAAATGTTACCTGAGCACCGCCGGATATGCTTCGCATTTGAACTGAAAAGAGTCAAAAAGTACCAAAGCAGCAATTTAAGGGAGAATAGAAAGTGCTCATACACCACGGATATCGCATTTATTTTCTCGTCCAAAAATTATTGATTACTAACAATTAATCTACTGATTAATCTACCCTGGTGATTTCGAGATGGCAGAGAGATAAGCAAGGTCGGAAAGAGCTGTGCGTGGCCACGGGGCATGTACGGTATTTTTCCCAGCATGTTTTTTCACTTTTTTAGCAGTTCTGTAGTAATTGTATAAATTTTAAAATGTTATATATTATCAATCATTTCAATTGCGTCGAAGAAAAAAGACAAAATTGTTTGCATGGGAAAAGATATAAACGTGGTAAAAGACAGTTTACGCGGCCGGTTTGAGAAAGTGTCGAAACTTACAGGAGTGGGGAAGCACAAATGTTGAGCATTTAGTGAAACATAATGGCGATCTGCTCCGTGACTATAGACATGAATGTAAAAGAAGTGTCTGCGAAGAGGAGAAGATAGGGAAACGTACTAGTTCCGACACTAAGACAAAGATATTAGCCATTTCCATTTCATAATTTAAGCATTTAATGTACGTATTTTTTCGACTTATTCATTCACTGATGAGGATTTATGCAAGTAACTAATTTTTGATGTTATATATGGACCTATGTAGAAGTATACAGTGTTATATCTTAACAGCATGCATAAATGATCTCCCTGTGTCTCATGCAAAAAGCATCCATACAAATGTATTTAAAAAAATAAAGATCTTCAAGTCTACAGTTCACACAATCTAGCTGATATTTTGCTGCAACCGCTGTCAGGCTGCGTAATTTCTCCCCTTCCCCCTTTGGACATCCCTCCTCTCCAAACCTCAGCCTCTCCGTCTTAGACGAAGGACTTCCTCGAGGCGTTCTAACGACAGACAATTGTTTAGGGCCCAACGTAGCATCACAGCATCCCTTGCATCTCACATCCCTGCATCACTCGGCCCACCACTCTTCCACCACGGAACAACTTCCTCACCGGGTGAGTGCGGAGTTATAAGGCCTGCATTCGCTAAAAAGAAATATAGTACCTTCTACTGCTGACTGAGGCTGGAAAAAAAGTTCAATTACTACTTGGTGCCTATATACGAGTACTCGTACTATACTATAATAATACTTATCGGAATAGTCTATCGACCCCCCAAAATTGGGCATCTTTCTGACATCGATGACGTTATCTCCAAACATTTTGACGCCTTTAATCACACGATCATCGTCGGTGATTGTTAACGCCAATCAATTAAAATCAGATCAGATAGACTCAGATTATCTGAAGAGTTCGCTGAGTTCTATTGGGATTTTTTATTCCCCCACTTGAACCTACTCATCATGCACCGAACTGCTCAACATTAGTTGACCTCGCTATAACTTCAAACCACGATTCAAGAACTAACTCACGGCTAGGTTACTACTCCCGGAATATCTTCAACCGATCTTATTTATATTGCTTATTTCTTAATATGCCCAAAATGCAAAAAGAAATATAAATTTATCTATGACTTTAGTAATATTAATGACGAAAAATTGTTCACGGACGCGTCAGCCTTACCATGGCACGCCATTGAACACCTAAACGACATCGACGATAAAGTGCACAACCTAAACTCACTTTTTGCTAGAATAATCGAAACACACGCCCCTCGTAATTCCAGGCCTCACGTCCCATGGCTAACTGAGGACATCACACGCCTGATGGCCAGGCGGCACGCTTCCCTACGACCATTCAGAAGAACCAGGAAACCTACTTCATTACATCTGTTTAAATACTTCAGGAGTTAGACAAAAGTCCATAAGGAATGTTTAATTACGTTATATTTTTTCCCCAAGTGGCTCTAAACTGACGTGAAGAAGTGTTTCTTAAATTTCTTAGTTTCGTGCTTTGGACAGCAATGCAGCTTATTTTGGTATGAATCCAAAGAATATCACTGAAACCTTTATTTTAATACTGTAGAGGCCACAAGGCGTGCAATTAATTTGTAGGAGCGATTTCACTTATCTTGTGTGGGATATTAACGAAGTCAGCGAGGGTGGAGTCGGCTAAATATTAATATCGCGGTATTTAATTTGTGTTTTCTCGGGTGATGAAAGTTTTTTTAGCCATAATCATTAATATTGCATAAAAATGCAATTTTTCCTTTTTGAAACATAATGAAAAACCATAAGAAATATTTATTCATAGTTTCTCCTCTTTTTTATTTAAAAATGGGCCTAAATCATCTATAATACTATTTCCAGAGTGATGGCCTACCTTAGCCTCTTTTCCCGTGTAATTTTCACAAGTAATAACACTGGGATGTGATATAAGGCAGAAAAAAATGGAGTTCACCTTCTGCTCGAGTAGGATGAATGTATGGAGTTTCTATGAGTTATAAGAGTCAGGTTATGTATTCACCCGAGAAGCAATGTAAATATACTTACATCTACACATTTTACCACTAACTCGAAACCCTTGTTTTACTCTAGGAAAATTTTAGCAATTAATATCCAAACATTGAGGGAGAATTGGTTACATAAATGGCTATATAATCTAATAAGGAGCATAATTTCTTTTGTGGGAATCTGATTCGACATTTGGTTCTGCTACCTACCCACCTTTCTTTTCCTTTGACCTAGATTTTGTCATTAAGCATTAAAGCGATTCTTCTACCACACTCGTTCACATGTATACATATGTTTACCGGGAGTGAGGTAGGGAGTGATCGGTAATGAATTTTTCATGAAGGAGTTTGGTTAACGGAGCGCATCTGGTCGTTTTAAATGATCCCCTAACCTTTGGTAGAATGGCATTACGAGGCATGTGTTAAAAAGAAAACCGTCTCTAGAATAAATAAAGTTCACACATGGTATTTTTGTGTGAATGTTTCGTGCATGAAAACATATTTTAAACTATTTTCGACGCAATCTCTGCCATTGTTGAAGCAGTTTTCGTATCTGTAGACCGGTTTGTTTATTCCCTCATCAAATAGCGGCGCGGTCAATGATGAAAAACACTCCATCTTGAATGGCGGCGAGCCCTCTTGAGAATTGGGGAAATTTATGGCAGAGTAAGAAAATCGTGAAACGTCAATTCTCACGAATTTCCTCATCAATTTTCCTAACACCAAATCTTCCGTGACAACAGAAGGCCACCCACCCCTTGGTTCATCATGCGGATTCGTCTTACAAATTTCCTAACCATTCCAACACTCATTGCACTATCACTATACACGTATCAACGAACTGTCAATGGATTTCAGCGGCTTTGAGATTTCCTGCATTTGAGAAATCCGATAACAGACTGTATTTCACAGCCAGCGGGATTTTATATTGACTTAAACATTGCAACCTAACAGAATAGATACAATTGCCTCAACAACAGAAAATTCTCTCGAAAAATAGTTTTAGGTTAGCCATTTCATGTAAACAAAATACAAACAAAACTACGATGGGTGAAGTATTTCTAATACAAAAACGGTTCTTACCTTTTGAATGGGTCCCATAGTTTTAATGGGAAACCTAGGAAGGATCTTCGGCGTATGCCGTTATTCCGTATTTTTGGCAGGAGAGTTTAATTTGATATTTTTATTTAAAGGTCGTCTTCCAATGTTTCTTCCTCAGGATTCACGTTTTTTTCTCGTCTTCTGATGAACTTAATGGCAAGAAAGAATTAGGTTCCTTTTATTGCGTTCCACGTCGGTTTCTTGAGAGGGTGGTTTCGATGTTTTCTTATCCTTCGTGCTTGAGTCAATTTCCCTCTTCCTCCTTATCTAGCGGGGTTCAACTCCAATGTTTCCTATTGCTCACTTGAGATTTATGGAACGGTTCATCGAAGTTTTTACGGTGCCGTTGATGGTATTATCTCGTGTGGAGCTATTTGATAGTGTTGGTAGATTTTCGATCAACCGTATGTCTCTTATCACGTTTTATTGATAAATTATTAAGCAATTTATGACTAAATTTTTCTTCAATGTCTTTATTGAAATTTCTAATCCATTACTTATTGTTTGGACATTCAAAGAGCGTATTTAGTTTATGTCAAATATGCATCGTCACAAAGATGCAATCAACGTATCGTGTAGTATTCGATGTAAACGTCTGCCATCGCCGGATAGATAAGTACTGCTGCTCCTTCAGTCTGTTCAGAATGTTTGCGTTACCTTAAGAAATACGTTTTCCTGAAGCATACGCTAGCGAGGTACACAGCGCTGTCATTGAATTATGTACAACGACGCCGATTGCTTCCTCGACAGGTTTCTAGAGTCCCTCCGCAAGGAAACACCATGGAAGCCAGTTTCAGGTCTTAAGTGTAGCTAAAGAAATGCTGAGATTTTTAACTGTGAGCTGGGATAAATAAATCGCAAGTCACTTTGCGTAAATAAATTATGTCCTGATTGAAAACTTGCAAATGTTGCTTTCTGCTGTTTGCTAACATTTTATCTTCGAGTCAATAAATATCTAGGGTAAGTAAAAATAAAAATCTATCCACCCGACTTTTTCCATACGGTCATTGATTGTTCAATTGAATTTTATTGAAATGGCAATAATATATTTGGTTGGCCCCCACTAATTTTCACTCGAGTTAATGCATCAAATGGTCATACACGAAAGCTCCTAATGAGAAATAATTTAATGAGTTCGCTTCTCTTCCAGTTTGGGGCTACGGCGTAACACTTTTGTCAACTATATAGGTACATTTAGTTACATTACAGTTCAGTCTTGGCCTTAGCCGAGTGCGGAAGTCTATCCTCTCGAAGCGAGTTATTCAGTTCTATGCGTTGCTAAGTGTGAGTCATTTCAACAAATAAAATGCTTAGGAGTCGTGTACGTATTTTGTTACGTGTTCAGCAGATGTATAACCTCTACGTTACACTTAAAAATGCTAATACGTACCTAGCTGCTACAAGTATTTGTCAATAAGCGTAAATCCTTACTTAATAATGAGATTTTATGCTGAAAATCAACCCGGTACCCGATCTTCATCACGCGTGGCAGGTACCATAAAATTGTCTACGGTTAGTACCTTGGAACAACGCTAACTAAGGAGGATATTGATGGAATTAAGGGTAGGAAGCTAGTTTGGATGCATTGTGAATGTCAGAGATGTCATAGGAATATTCTTCACGCTGATGAGAATACAGAAGAAAGTAATATTAAAATACTGCAATTGACGGCATATAAGACGCACCTTTTTTTCAAAATTATGGCCAAAAAAATCACGTCTGGGTTTTACATGAGAAGGTTCGGTCTTCCATAGGCTAACGTTCACTACTGAATGCTATTTTTACGACAGGCGGTCAGTAATACCTAATTTGATTCCATGATATTTGCCCAAATTATATTAACTTACGTATAATAGCTATTATAAAAAGGGATTACAGTAAACTTTCCATCATTCGTGCGCGGGTTATTCGTGCATCGCCTCGGTTTTCTGCATCGGCAGTGATGTCTGTGTGTCGGGCAATGAGATTTGTTGTTTACACATAGGGAAGGGAGAAGGGTCGCTCGTAATGGTATACTAAGTTCGCGGATACATAGTGAGTTTTTCTCTGTTGGCGCAAGAGAAGAGATAAGAAGCCTATGATGTTGTTTTTATGCTGCATAAGGGGGATGGAGCGGAGTACTATTCTACCACCGCCGACGGGCGTCACCAAAAGAAGTGGTCCTTTCCCACGCACAGCGGTAATAGAAGAAGAAAGTAGGGGAAGTGACTACAAAGTATGGGGAGTGAATTTTCCTCATGTTTATTCATACCTCTAGATAAAGCAGACCCCATTCGTAATTTTCTTGAGTAGGGGAGGACATTGCTGGATTACATGCCTCGTTTTCTCATGCAGATGTCATCACTTGGGTGAGGGGCTGCACAGAAGTAGTTTACTGTATATTTCGGAAGTGATTTGATAGTGGAAAAGGGCTACGAAAAGAAAACACGTGGTCCCATTGATAAAACAAAAAAAGCGATGCTATTAGTTGCAATACAAAGGTGAAGCAGAAAAAAACATGCCGAAGGACCTGTGTTCGGGGTACAAATGGATCGTGATGTTCATAAACAAAAAAAGCAAAACTGCCAATGAAAACCAAGGCCAATGAAAAAATCGATCAAGGAATATCTTGACACTGCACTGCTATGGTGGTTCAACCAAACGCGAGGTACAAGACAGAAAGAAAACAGATACACCCCCTAGAAAAGATAAAAAATAAATGAATACCAAAAATACTAAGAGGTTATAAATACTGTAAACTCAAAGATTCGTGAAATAAAAAAACTCATACTGGGTATCCTTCATTCTCAATAAGGAGCATGACTTCTATGGAACACAGGCACATAAGTTGAGGTTTATAAGGGACCAAAGAACAGAACTCACTGAGTATATCAGCACCACTACGATAGCACTAGATGAATGGATTAAATATTTCAGCACTCTATTATTCGAGGAAAACAGTCAAATACCTGAAGAAGAAAAAACTGCACTAATGAAGAAAACATAACGGTATCCGAAACATAAGTCGAAGGAACCATAAAGTCACTGGGAAATAGGAAATCACCTGGACAAGAAGGAATTTATAATTAACTACTAAACTATGGACGTAACTGCTTATATCAAAAATCCAGAATATTATAAACAAAATTATGGCTCACCAGAAGATACCACTAGAATGGAAAACAGCTATTCTAATTCCATTGTTCAAATCCTAAACACTACTGAGGCATGATTCTCTCAAATACAGCATTAAAATTGCTGAGGAAAATAATTAAAAATATATTAAACCAAAAAAATAAAATAGAATGATGCACAACAAGGATATAGAGGCCGGCGGTCATACAATGACGCAATCTTTATAATAAGACATTTTTGAAAAATCTCTTGAATTCAAAATTCCCGCATAGATGTGTTTTGTGGATTTACAAAAACCATTTGATAGCATTCGGCAGAGTGATATAACAAGATAGCTCAAGAAAAGAGGAATATCTCAGAAATTAATTATACTAACACCGGAAATATATGCAGGAAAAAAATAATAATCAAAGATCAGGAAACGCTTTCTGAACAAATAGATATGGATTACATTATCGAAACAATAAAACATATGAATGGATACCGAAAGGGTAGATAAAAAATCAACACCATATGCTACGCAGACGATGCAGTAATGATAGCAGAGAAGGAAGACAATCATCAAAAACTCCTTTTTCAGTTTCATAAATCATGCAAAAAGAACAGAATAACAAAAATTAGGGGAATATCTCCACTCCCTTTAATATGCAAGTTAGTAGTAGATAACAAACTAATACCAAATGCCAAACCAACCAAAATACCAGGTAACCAACTAATGGAACACGTAATGAAAATTAATTATTTAGGTACAATATTGACATGAAACGGAATGTGACGATTTAAAAAGGAAGGACAAATAGAGAGAGCAAATTCAATTTCTGGCTGTTTAACGCATAGTACATGGAGAATTAAAGATTTAAGGCAGGAAACAAAGATAAGACTGTACAAACACTTATAAGGCCGATAATTACATGGTCAGTGAAAACAGAGAATGAGACGCCAAGAACTAAACAGCAGATGGAAACCGCGGGAATGAAAGTATTAAGCAAAATCAAAGGGAAAACGCTTAGAGATAGAGAAATGAGGGGATGGTAAAATAGAAGCAATTGGAGAATTAGTGATAATTGGAAGAAGAGAGTGGAATAAGCATATAGACTGGATGGAAAATGACAGAATAGCATAGATATGTAGAGATAATATTCCCGATGGGAAAAAGAGGATTGGTAGACCAAGGAAAAGGTGGAAAAAAGCATATAAAAGGCAATAGAACAGGCTCCAAGTCAAGGCTGAAGCAAAAAAAAGAAGACATTTTCGCCGGTAGTCAATTTTCCCTTCGATGTGAAAAGGCACTGAAAATGTTTTAACTAATTACATGGGTTAGGGAAGGGAATATTTAATGTAATTTCAATAAAATAAATACTCTGGTTTGGGCCAAATATTGTTTTTAATTTGCATTAGCGATCTATGCAATTACATCTTTAAAGGAAAAGTAACGGCTTTTGCTTTTTATGTGGTTTTAAATTATGTGCCGGAGATTATGTAAAAGAGATGTGCAAAATTATTTCAGATAAAGGTTTGAATAAAGCGGTTTCTAAATAAGTTAAAAAAAGTGAAATAAAGTTATTTTGTTATGACATCAGTAATTTTTATGATTCTGATTTCAAATTGTATTATCATTATTTAGATTTTGTATCATGTAGCCAAACAAATTAGCCAACCTGCCGATTGTTGTTTATCAAATGCACTTCTTCTTACCAGTCATTGTAAAGATTAAAGTAATAAAGTATTTGGGTGCATCCTTGGATTACCGTCTGAATCGGGATAAATATTTATTAATACCTTATTTCCAATAAATATCCAATTCCTGCTAGTAAAATGATTTATAATGCTTTGATTAATTCAACATTAGATTACTGTTTAATTTTTTTGGGGCGGAACTAACATAAAGACCATGAAGTGAGCCATTATTCTGCAGAAGAGAATTGCTAAATTAATTTAGTTAAAAAAGCGTTATCAACCCTAATATCCATTACTTCTATCTCTAAGTATACTCGTATTAAGATACATGTGTTACTACAAGGTGCTAAAATTATTTAAAGGAAGAAGTGAAAATACACCAAGAGTGCTCAGCAATCTGGAATTGTTCAACCTTCGCAGAGTTTATAGTGTTCCATTGCCCATGCCCAATTTGTCACTGCATAAGTAGTATTTTCGTATATGGGACCTGAACTATTCAATAAACCGCCAGAAAATATTTAAGGTGAAAAAGTTGTGATTGATTTTTTAGGCTGGTCGTGACATGGTTGTTGGCTTGGCAAAATATTGAAGTATTTTTTAAATCAATTCTATTATTACAAGCAGCAAATATGGCAATTTTATTTGTGTTGATTTCTTTGCGTACTGTATGTATACTGCATTAACTATGAATTTATTGCGTTATTCTTCACCATCACTATCCTTAATATACATATAAGTATGTGACATCCTTGCAATGCATATAATTTGAAGGTTGGCTAACACAGGCCAATGACCTTCAGGCTATCTAATTGCCATACATAATGTCTATAGACATTGCATGATTACATGTGTGCCTTGGCGTAATTATGGAAAATAAAAATATGTTTTACCTACTTACATAAAGGTTCATTTAATAAATGCTAACTTATGTGACAATCATTAATACAAAACTTCAAACAAGTGTCAAAAGTTTGTTCCAAACAAGGAACATTACCGGACCTGTAGACCAATTCTCGTTTTCTCAAATCGCATGATAGGGAACGCGAACGCGGGTTTTAACCGAGGTTGCGTTGCACCGTATTCACATTTGTCAGCGTGATCACGAACGCGACAATGGTTTCAGATCGACCAATCAGGGGGCTCAAGAGTACACAATGGTATTCACGTCCGAGTTTTCACGGGATAAGCTGCGCGTTGCGTTCCCGGATTTATC
>LYUA01000822.1:246412-262963 GCA_002093875.1 Calopteryx splendens
CCCCTCCCGTCCCACTCCACAAAGAACATTCTCCCGTTGTTTTCCTCGAACGAACGCGAACGCTAGATAGACGCATAAAACGATCCGGGATAATTGTGCTTGAATAACTGACTAAGTGTTGGAAAAACTCATAAATAATAAATACGTACCTATCACGAAATGAACAGTTAATGACCGTAAAAAAATCCATAATTAATCCTCTAAGCTGAATCAGACACGTTACGTTACCTAATTAAAATCCGAAATAATTTCTTAATTCGATAATTTAGTCAGCGCTGGTCGAGTTTTGTGACCGCAGCGAGAAGCGCTAATCCAGACAACCTCTCACGAAGCATTCACCAAGGTGCTCGGGGGGCCAAATTTGCGTTTTTGTTAGCACTTCGTGGCCTCCATGAGCCACTGTTTCGGTTTTTTTTGTATTCGCGATCAGAGTTCATGGTTTTAAGGTTTCATTTGAAATGTTTAAGGTTTTGAGTGAAAAGCTGCACCCGTTTAAATAAAATTTCACGTCGGCAAAGAAAAAAATGGATGGTAATGGAAGCCAAGTTTGGGAGAAAAATGATTCTCTCATAACTATAGATTTGTCAACAAGAGGTGACCCGATTTCCTTGGCAAGGTATTACGGTCATAAGCTAGCCCGAATTTGTAAGGCTCCAATTAATTCCATTATTAATTATGTTTTGCTATCACGTAATGCGAAATATTTTCTTGTTTATCCTAGGTGAATAAGAGCTCTACCATCGGAGTCTCTGACCATCTATTCTCATATTCTAATGGACAAAACTGGAACATCTCGGCAGTTGGCCCTTTGCCTAACTCCGAAGAATATCAGAAGGGATGCTTCGTCATGAATGATCTCGTAAATTTATTTTCTTAACGGAAAAAACCCAAACATTAGAGAACAATCTCTCCCCCCGAGTAATAACAGTTTTTTCACTCATCTTTCTAAAAAATGTTTTCTCCGAATTTTAAAAATTACACCAACTACTTGAAAATAACGCAAGGGTGTTTGAAATCGATTTTTGTAGCATTTTAAAGTTATTTAGACTTCAGGTTTGATAGGATGATTGCAGCGTCAGCTGTTTCAATCCCAATCTCTGCTTTGGTACTAAAAGGGGAATACTTAAAATACTCTACACCGTCCGTCAAATGGGACGTTAAGGCCTTTTGCCACCCTTTTATAAAGAGTAAATTCTACAAACGCCGGGTTTCAGGCTCCTTAATGAACACATATTTGGTTTAGAAACATAATCATATAGGAAAATTGATGAACGTAAATAGGACACTTTCAGTTATTGAGATATGAAATGGTTAGTTTTCTCATGATTCCTTCTCTCCTCCCCAATACCAGGTCCTAAGGTTCGAGGCTCATCCACCTACATATATCTGGAGTGCATGCACCAATGGAAAAGTGAGGGGGAGGGGAGGGCTTTTGAAGACATTGGATTCGGGGTGGGGAACTTCGGGAAAGTTGTTGCATTCACGTGCTTCACGAAACGAATTAGGTATATATGTACTCGAAGAAAGGGGACCAATAAAATAATATGCGCACATATTCCCACTATAGACGTTATGCTCTCCTTTTTAATTGCTGGTTTCCCAATACACCCTGCGAGGTATTGTGCATATGTAACTTGTTACCATGGACGAAAAGAGAAATATTATTTTGCTCGTGGTTCGAAGCACAAATATACATTTAGACTGCAAACAACTGAGTGACATTATGGAAAGAATCCACCCAGTATTCTTTTTCATTGATATCCATGTGGCTATTCCGCTCTGCAATGATTTCCATTCAACCTCTAAATGCGTAGAGGTTACGTTTTTAAAACTAACGTAATTGTTAATGGATGGGACAGCTACAAGTTAGAACTTTTCAGTATCACAAATGAAAGTTTTCTAGTACGGATCCCAGAAGCTTGAAAGGTAGATAAAATTCCTTAATCTTCTAGTCACTTCTAATATCAAAAAACTACAGTGATCAACGCGAAGGTTTATTCTATATCACCGTTATTATTGAAGTCTAACTTTACTCAACAAATTGCAAATTACCATGTAATTAAATTCCACGTCCGCGTGTACCTCAACTTGATTTTCATCCGCAACAAGCAAGATGGCATTCGATAGAGTGCATAACGAGGCGTGGCAAGAGATTCGGGACGGGCGTGTTCGGCAGGGGTGGCGGACCACCGCGAAACCCTGCCTGCCCCCAAAAGGTGAAGAAAGAAAGGCTTGGTGAGCCGCCACCCCCAGCCCCGCCGTGATGGATGCCCGCCACGACATGCCACCGCGGCGTGTCAACGCGAATGAAATACCTCCCTCTCCGCCGCCCACTCGGCCCCTCCGTCAATTTCTCTCCCACCTAATAATGTATGCGCGCGGGGCGAGGCGGAGCGGGTTTTCTTCGCGCCGGAGGAGGAGGTCACGGGCGATTAGGAGCGCGAAGATGTTTCCCCCGGGGAGGTGCGATTTGGCACGGGAAAGGTCAATGCGCGCGGCAATTTGACGGACACTTTCGGGGTTGTGGGGCGGCGGTCCCTCCCAGAAGGAGCCTCCCAAAGGTCAAATCTCACAACCGTCCCGCACGGTGCTGTCGCGTGTGATAGCACCGTACTCCAGTTACTCGAGGTTCAAAGCGGTGGGTTTGGTCATCCGTCTTGGAAAAAAAAATCCTGGTGTTCGCAATTCGGGGAAAGATTTCCTCCCGTGTGAATGAAATAGCTAAAAAAAAAGCGAGTGGCTTCATTAAGATAACGGCGTTTCATTGGCTTTCTTCTCGCTCCTTGACTATGCAATGACTAGATAAATGCAGTTTCTTTTCTCGATATCTGAAAGATTTTAACTACTCGATGTACAAAAAAGAATTCATTCACAATGGTTATTAACGAGGGATTCTTAACTTACTCTGGGGAGTTCATTGGAGTTAGAGCATTGCGGCAATCTCGTAAATCGGTGGTATGCTGAAATATAATAATAATAATAATAATAAAATGTCTTTATTGGGGCGAGATTGAGACTAGAATAGTCCCTTCTTCCACCTAACCCCGGAAATATAGGATAGCCTACCATATGAATGTTTCGTCTCAACGTTAGATAGACGGTATTGGGCAATACAGAAACTGTACCCTTTCTAAAAAAACATAGTTATTAAGTCCTTATCGGAAGGTAGGGCTCCGCAATATTGGAAAGCAGCCAATGTCACTCCCATCCACAAGAGCGGAAGCAAACAAGACCCCCGAAATTATACACCAATATCATTAACATCCCTGTCCTGCAAAATTTCTTGAGCACATTATTATTAGTAACGTCATGAGCACCGTGGATAGTTATAGCTTTTTCACAAACACGCAATATAGGTTTCGAAAGAGTAATCTGTGAAGCACAACTTGGTTTATTTATCCACGACATTCTCAGATCGGGAGAATCCAGCAAACAAGTTGAATTCTTATATTTAAAATAGCATCTGATCAAGGACCACCCAATAGGCTAGTATATAACCTGCGATTAAATTGATTTAATGAATTCGTAGTGAATAGGCTTAGGAAATAGGTGAAGACGATTTTTCCTTTGAGCGCACAGAGAAAGTGATAGCTGATGTGGTTAGTTCCGATTTCGTAGATGTAGCCTCTGGCGTCACGCAGGGTAGTGTTATCGGCCCCCAACATTTCCTCATTTACATCAATGAAATTAGTTACAGAATATTTAGCAATCCTTGACGAGACCACAAAAGGAAGTTGAGAGAGATTGACTGCCGAACGGATAGATATAAGGAATCCTTTTCCCACGCACAATTTGTGACTAAAAAGGTGGGAAATTCATACGGCAGTTCGACCATCACGTGTGCCAAATGATAGGGAATTATAATAAAAATAATGATCAAGATCATTAATGGCTGTGACCTAACACCCCCTGCCACACTCCTTTGTAAAATTCACGCCCGTAGATGGGCAATCCCTTGTCTTGCTCCAACAGCGATTTCCCAGTAATATCTGGTACCGAGAAAAAAAACAGGTTTAGCTTGAAGTGTTCAGAGATAACACTCGGATTTGAATGCTAGCGGTCTGCTGCCGAACTCTCGTACTATTAGTACATCACGCTGCATCAATTTTAAAAACAATAAAAATATATTAAAAAGAATAGATAAAACAATTACAGCCAGAAATTTACTCTCCGAACGGATTTACCGTTAGCCCAATGAATCCATATCCAATACGTATCAATGATGAACATGATAATTACATATTATCGTGTCCCTTTTCCGTGACCCGTGGCCTCACCGTTTGCTCACGGCACGTTTGGAGGGAGGTCGTCGGACGCATGTTTTACCGCATCCGGAATCCGCGGGCGTCAACGGGCCGCATGGCGCCGATGTGTGAGGGACGTATTGTCCACCAGCGTCTCCGGAGCGTGGATTGGGCGTAGGTGGAGTGGTGGGGCAGAGCCAAGACTCGCGGTCCATTGTCACACGTCGGGGACAGGGGAGCGGGGGGTGATTTATCATCTGCCATCGTTAAAGAAAGGGCTGCTCTTCGTGGAAGAACCCATTCCGATTTACAGGTTCTTCTATTTCGTCCAGTCCGAGCCGACCGGGAGGAAGAAGGGAGGGGACGTGGAAGTCGGTGATTGACTGCCCCGTTTTTAATTCCAAAATCAGTATCTCGCTCTTAGCACCGTTTCCTTTGCCGTCGCTCCGCCCCAAGAGTCGGCAGAAGTAACTCGGAAATGCCACAGTAGTGACCACGCACTTTGAGCTGTTCGATTTTTTGACTCCAGAGTCGATTCACGATGAGATTCGGTACGGCGTCATGTGTCCATGGTGCATGGAAACACGTCGACGAAAAACGTATTTGGACAAATATCATCGATATAAAATGTTAATCAATATCAACGGCAGGGATCTTCATCGTTCTTCACAGTTAACCAAGCGGTGATTTTGTTCTAATTACATTAACTGGCCTTAGATTTATTAGTTTCATCGAATACTCTGTTTTTACCATGCTGATATGAGCCACATACCAACATGATGACGATATACCCTCACGTTGTTCATCTCTAAATGCAGAACTCATAACCAAATAGCACTTTCCAAGCGTATGCAGGCCAATGCAGGCCTTCAACTTCTCTCTGGAGGCGGTGTCCCATATTTATGCCCCTACTACGTTTCCGAAAGGGATGAAAGGTAAAATTTGTGGGGACTTCGTCCGCAGCGTTACATCGCAGATGGCATATACCCCTCGTGAGGAGTTTCAAAGACATGGAACAAACAACTTGTCACAAACCTTTTACCAAAATATAACAAATACATTTTCCCAAGAGAATAATTTTTTCATCGAAAAGATAAGACGCAAGGACGCGCGGTAAGAATAGGACGGGCGCTGAGGACGTCCTGGTAGAGCGAAGGACATGGGTTTGAATGCCACCTTAGGTGGCACGGGTTTTGCGTCGTGATGCTATGGTTTCTCCATGGGCGGATGGGGCGAAATGACCTCCATTTGCGCACAACACAACATAAGCCGCAAGGCACACCAGGATATTCAAGTGACCTTTTCACTGTTCAAAGTGTTTTGGTATACAATTGAATGCATGCAAGTGTATGTAGATAATTATGTGCTGACAAAGGAAAGACATCTCTCCTAAAATAAATTACTGAAATAAATAATAATTCACGGCGAAAATTGAAAAAATTTCCAAACGAATTTACCACCCTCCAGAAAATAAACATTTTAAACGGAATTTAAATGATTTTTAAAATAGGGAATATTAAAAACAAACTCCATACTAATATATATATATATATATATTCTTTGAAAACTTCACGGATGTAAATAATAGGTGAAATCACTGGCGTTAGCCGACACAAAAAACATAGATACACACATAGAAAAGAGGACACTAACACGTTTTCCGAAATTTATATTTCTTTATATTATTTATTCCAGTAGGACGTCATAACAGAAAATAAATCAGCTCAGTGATTGCCGTCGTGGGGACGATGGAAACAAAAGTTTTATTTATTTACCAAATGTCAAAAATTGTTATCAAAGTGAGCGTTTCAAGCATCAGCGACATTGGAGAAGCCAACCATTATTGAAGAAGTAAAGAGAAGAGGGAATTTTCGAAAAGCGGCGCTGTTGACGACTGATGAAGACCAAGAGGAGGGATTAACGTTAGAAAAGAGGAAGTTAATGCCAAATAATTGGGGAGTAACCACCCTGGAATGACACCCTGTGAGAGTACTTCTCTCCCTCTGGTTAGGCTGGAAGGCATGCTAGGGACCGGTTTAGAATTACTGACTCGGAAAAAATAAACGAAAAGTACACTGAAGAATTACATATATAATTATATATGTGTGTGTTTGTGTAATTCTTCTGTCTACTTTTGGTTTAATATTTCCGAAATCTAAATTCTATTATATTTCATTTAGTAAAAGAGGAAATTAGCAGAGTTCTTGAAAATATTTCGTATACCTTAATAACAAGTGGTACATTTCCCACCACTTTGAAAGGTTCATTCAATCGTAAGGGAAAGATGAAACGGATGCATAATTTTTGCAACAAGACACGATCCAATGAAAAACATAATGAAATGGAAGAGAGAAGGGCATGTTATAAGCGGATGGCCGAGAGGCTCTTTATAGACCATTTGATACAGAAAACGGAAGGAAAGGACGAAAACTTGGAAGAGGGAGAAAGATGGAAAGCTGTAGCTAAGCCACGGACTGAAGGTGATATGTGGGGCATTTCATTCGGTAACCGGAAGCACTCGTCCGCTTAAAGGATATGCACTTCAAATTTTGTGAGAGACGGGAATGTGAAATTAACTGTGGTTGGGATGCTAAAAAAATTTCCAATAAATTTTAAACAAATTTATATTTCTTTTTCCCTCAAAGATTTTTTTTGATGGAGTCAACAAATCAAATCTCAAGCAAGTACTCTGAGAAAGAAATGATTGTGACTAACATTGTTTAAAACAGAATTCAAGAATATAAAATATTTTAATGGTATAAAGGTGCTTCACATTATACTCTAAAGGAATTCATATAACCTTTTATGTGTTTAACACACCTTGGATACTTTGAGTTCATTTCGTCTAAATTATGAAAACGTGTTCCAAAGTTTTCGTATATATTCAGATAACCTTTCTCCTTATTTATGGCACATTTTTTTATAAGGATATCCTTTTTGCAATCTCGCATGTTATTTATGAACATTGCTTCTCATTTATCGTTGATAGGAGAAATACTTGATCAGCAATTTAAAATGATAAACTACCGCAGGTGTCAATATATCCGTCATTTTTCCCTCGTGAAATAACAGTTGTAATAACAATAATGGCGTGGCACGCCCCGCGCGGGGAAGCAGTGTCGTTGGGGTGGACGGGAGGATGCGGGTGATGGGCCGGGCGGGAACCGGTTCCCTCCCGCCCGCCCGGCCGACCCACCCACCGACGCTCACGGTGCGGGGGAGAGAACTGGATGAGGAGGGGAAAGTTTTGGCGCCGGGTGAAAGTGAGGCGTGGGGATGTGTCGCGAACCCCTCCCCTCCCGCCGCGGCCCCACCCCACCCTAATGTGTGTGCCCTTCACTTTTACATCCTACACACACAAGTAGTCCCGCCCTGCGAGCCGTAAACGAGAACGCGTGGCACTTAGGGGCGTTGGAGCGGCCCAGGTTCACTTGGTTTCAAATGGCCGAGACGGCTCTCTTAAGCGGCTTCCCCAAGCCATTCAGGGGGGGCGGGATGATATTCCTAGACTGGCCATAAATACGAAGGACAATGTCCTTGCAGTTATTGATCCCTTTTTTGGTCGTATAATAATTACACTTGGATAAATCATTTCATATTTTCCACAAAAACAACGCTGTTTAATCACGATCTGTTTCATTACATAGTAACGTCATCGGGTAGATTATATATTAGTAGATAATTTCAAACTTTCAAACCTATTTCTTAATAATATCAATTTTGATAGGCTTAACACTCATATTGCTGTGCTCGTTGCGTTCTTATCGTTAAGTTAATGCCACATTGTCACGGAAAGCTTATGATCCGCGAGTTAATTATCCTTCTTAGTTCCTAAGTATCACTTCCTATTAATAACGTATTTAATAAATTTCAGCAAATTAAACTAAGGCTCCCCAAATAGCCATTGGAGAATTAAGAATTTCACCTTGATAGCTTTGGTCATGCGTAAGATGCCATTAAAATCGAAACATTCAATCTATGAGGTATACTAAAGGTAAAATCCCTATATTTAATAGAAATTAAATTCTTTAGACGGAAGGTGATACAGATTAATTTAATGAAAACTCTCACGTAGGTTCTGTTAGTTGTACTTCACGGAGGAAAACAGGTAAACTTACATCTACAGCCTGCATCAGCCCTCGTTTTGAATACACATGTAGCAGCATATGGAGCTCAGGACAGAAAGAGTTAATCATTAAATTAAGAGGCAGCGAACCCTATCCGATTCCAAAGGAATAGGAAAGCTCACTTGATGATGAAGGTATCTATTCTGATACACGCTCGACAGAGGAAGGTGATCCGCGAGTGTCGGAATGAGCACTGATCGTCGTGATCTCTCATTTATTAACAAGATCTATCTTCGTTGTTAAAGGCACCCGTCGTAATCCGCTGAAGTGTAATTCCAGTTTCGTGTGCGAAAATATTCGCATTTGCGTTAATATTGCAACGTATTTGAGTCGGCGAAATGACAGCGTCTTCGAGTGCTGTAGAATTAGACCGTCGTTTTTCCATAGGGAATATCTATCCATTAAACACTCTTCTTACACGCTACTACCGATGGTACACGACCGATGGTGCTCATTGTGGAGCTCCATCGTAGGCGCACACCTGACAACCCAGTGACGCGGTCACCCCCCCCTCCCTTGCCCATCCACCTTGATGCGCAGCACATGTGTGGGCAGTGGCAACGAAAAGAGAACGCTCTCATGGACCCGAGGGTGGATTCCGTGGCCTCATCGCTGGAATTGCCCCAGTTCGTGCCATCGAAGAAGAAGGGTGTCATTGGAGCTGTCATCTCCGTCGTCCCTGGACTTGCTACGTGATCAGTTCTCGCGCGTGATTCAGGTTTTAACCTTACCTTTTACCTTCTCTCTTTTTTTTTATTTAGAATTTTAGTGCCATTCCATCTCACGTCCCCATAGGGAAGGAACAGCGTTTTAAAATTTCCTACTTTCTCTCAACGAAATATGTTCTTAAATGAAGTCGAAGGAACCCACACTTAGAATGTGCCTGCCTGGACGCCATCAGCAATATTCACGAGACGGCTCATTTGTAAAAAAAACATCTAAGGTTGGAAAGACATACCCATTTTCGGAACATCGTGTTGGCTTTGAAATAACACAAAATCATCGGCGATTTTTAATAGTCCATATTCAAATCGCTCTAGTTCTGTGCTCGGATTGGGGTTTCGCGTAGGTATATAATCGGAATTTTAATTAAAACATTAAGGTCAACATGGAAAACACTAAGCGTTCTAACTGTAGTTGTGTATGGCTTGTTTTATCGATGTCTTAAATATTACCTTACCAGCAATTTCGAAAAATTAGTGCATAGTATTTCAAAAGCGTTCAATAAATGCCAATTCTTTTGGGCTCAATGTGATTTCTACCTTGAACATATCCAAGCAAAATTTGCTTTAGTTTTTACATTAATTTATACTTTACCATAAGCTTAACTTAACGCCACACTCCCATAAATCGTATTTTCTCTTCCTCATGGTAACCGGAAGTCTCGATGCTACTGAATGAAAACCGTTGCGACTTCCTCGGATAACTAGCGTCACCAAATGGCAATAACACCCGTGCCCAATCCCCCGACTCGAATGAGTGATTTTATTTTCCTAATGGAGCGTATTATTTAGCTTTTACTATGTGAACCTCTAATAAGAGATGGAAGGGAGAGTAAGGGGACGGAAGGGAAATTGAAAAGAGGCTAGAGGTTTATATCGCCGCGTTTTTCATATGGGACGGAGTGAAGAACTACAAGTAACCAATCTTCCCCTCATCTCCGACCATCAGATTCACGCCGATAAAGACGAACGAAGCTTCAACACAGATTGCATTTCGTAAACAAATATTTATTTTTAAATATTGTACAACAAAACGGCATCCTGAAAGAAATTGAGCGTATTTTTAAACGATGAATGAATGTAAGCCTCGTCACTGAACGATGAAAACGTCCCTCTTCGCTTGCCTCGACAGGAAACAGAAACCTAGGCCGTTTAAAATCTCCACTTTCTCTGAAACGCGATCGGCCGTTCCCTAGTGGCCTCGTATCACTACGCTATGCCCGTGGTGCACGGCTGCGGCGCTTAATAGGTGCCTTAGTGACACCCGTAACGAGTTGAACATGACGTTTAGTGGAAGATATATTTTCTCCGTCTTACTTACTGTTTCGTTTATAGGTGCTCAGACGGTCATAAGCATCGCTATAAATGCTGCTTATAGACCCCGTCATTGATCTCGCGGCATTCCCCCGCTTATGTTAGTGTGAAACGTGAACTCACAATTGAGTGGATGGACGAGTTAGGACCTGGTTTTACTCAAATGAGTGGAAAGGAGCCCAGGAACAGACACAGGGAGGGAATATGCTAACCCTCGCGCATCGCTCGGCTAAAAAGGGCAGGCAGCAAATCTACAGATGATCTTACTATGCTCAAAACATAGCATTACCAAACTGGCGAATTGGTAAAAAAAATAGCGTATGGTTATCAAACATATTTTGAAACGTCTAAGACCAATATGAAATTCTCCCCACTCACATGAGCAAATGATCTTTGACCGCCACGCGCATTCCCCTCCCATGGGGATTCGCCGGGAGGCCTCTTCTGCGCTTGGTGCGGGACATTCACCCGTCAGTCGCATGCAAATCGCCCATGGTGCTTCTGTGTTACAACTTTCCTATATGAATTTCAGGGTACACCTGTGATGAATTCAGAAATCCCAATTGGTACTTGGGAATGCAAAATGAATCACCTGTCCTGGCTCCTCCCTTTCGTGGAAGTTGACATCGCTCGTTGGCTAGTGCGCCGGACCGAAAGGAAGTGGCCAATGACGTCGAACGTCTCTGCGCAAACAGCGCTGTGTGCCACAGCCGGTAAAATTTTCTAAGCTCCCTGCGCTCTGGGATTTATGGCCCCGAGGCTACTTGATCCGCGTGGATTGACATCGATGCGGAGAAAAACTGGATGTTCGGCCAAGGACGTCCCTCGAGCGTCCCATCGCGAGATTGCACCTAGCGCCCACCGAGGGAGGGAATCGTAGCGACATGTAATTCGAAGCCAAGCATCTGGTTTTCGATGCGACCGTTCGGGCGATACCTCGTCGGGGCGTAGGGCTGCCAAAGAATGCCGCGGGAAGCTGTCTTGGGGTTAGGGCCGTAGAAATTTGGAGGTGTGCGGGATACTCCTTTTTAGTACGATGAGAAAATTCAATTCTTGGACACATGGAGACGAGAAGCCGGTGAAAATGGATGTATCGTAAATATTGTCAAATGGCACAGATGGAACTGTGGCATCTTCCGATGGATGCACTCACGTGCATCGTGATTTCAAAACCCCAACGCTTTTGCGGTACGTACTTCCCATGCACACTGTTTGCGCTGGCCGCAGCTGCCGGCAGCATCTTCCGAGGGCGGGAGAGCCGACCACGGGAGGAAAAAATCTGCGAGACGGAATGTCGAAATGGAAAAAAAAAAAGAGCGAAGGCTTGTCCTTCCGTCCACGCGTTAAAGCCCTCGGATCTCTCCGTGGAGGACTCGTTACACTTTTTAATCGGTCGGAAGTCTGGATTAACTGCCTTTCCTCCCCGGCCGAAGGCGTCGTGGGAGTGGGAGGGTCGGGCGGAGCGGGAGGGTCGGGCGGAGCGAGTAGGAGGGGCGGGGGGATGGGGAGTTGAGGGGCGGCTGGAGAGGCTGGCCCCCTTCCTCTCTCCCTCGCGGTAGAAAGGTGTCTGGCAGCCGAAAACATCCCGCGAGGGAGGAGGCTGCCGGGAGGGGCCTTGGGGGTGGGGCGGAGTCCCTCCCCCCATCCTCGATTGCGATTGCCTCGACATAGTTCTATGACGCCCGCTCGCGATGGGGATCGAATGCATGCCACCGCTCCGCGCCGAAGGGTATGACGTGTCCGAAATTCTCTCGCGCCGCCCCTGCTGGACTTCCTTGGCTCCCCCTTGGTGGTGGAAAGTCCCCTGGGTGGGAGTGATGCGCCCACCCGAGCACCAGCTCGTCTGGGACTCACAGAAAACGTTTGGCTCCGGATGTTTTACGGTGCTGACGCCGACTCCGTGCTTCGAACGGATCACGGCAGTTACACCTCATCTGGGCTTGGAGTGCGAGTGAACAGCAAGAGATCGACAGGGAAAGCTGCTGCTTACGAGATATTCCGCCATGTGTTCTGAAGATTACAATCGATGAATCTCGCCTAATTGATGATGCGCACACAATTGGAAGCAGTCTCACACCCCAGCAACCACGTTATGCATTACACTCATGGTACTTGACCAATTTCTCCAGTTTAACCGGTTTTGTAATAATATTTTCGACGCGTCATATTTTAATTTCTCTGTCATATCTTCATGGAGAAAATTCGTTTTGAGCTATCGTGCACCGCGAGGGGCACCGAATCACGTGTGGGACAGCTCAACGCCTATTTTTTTAGTAATTGGTAGGTTACCGAAATTCATTGCGCAGCGGACACATTTTACTCACATGAAATTAACTGTGACTGTGAGGGAAGTTTTTCTTTTTTGTCCCATTGGAAAGTGCGCATGAAAGGTTTATAACCCAGTGCGATTTAAAAAATGGTAAATAATGCCGACGAGCGTGATGTTGGACTATACCGGCCAATATATTCATACCTACAGAGGAGGAGGACATTTTTCCTTTAATGACACAATTGCTCGTCTGCCAGTCTGATAATATCCCTTTAAACATATCATCTTTTCCAAGGGCTTGAGTAAACAGCGTTTTCGAGGCATCTACGGAAGGGTGGAGTTTATGGATTATCATTTTCATTTTAAGTGCACTGACGGCAAGGTCATATTGCACCGAAAAAGACCTTTTGGAGTGAAATCGCAGCTCCGGAGGAAATGCTTGAACCATCGACGATAAGTCCAATGTGCCCCTCCCACTATGCAAATCGACGGGCTTACGTTTTACACTATTTGAAAGATTATCATTTGTGGCAGGTGCATCCGAGAAAGCGTTGATCGTCATCTACGGCATACTAACGGCATGGGGACTTCAACGACCGTTGTGATTGCGCACTGAAAATCAGTTTTTTGGAATTTGCCGTTCGTAGATCTTATCAGAGGAGAATCCGAACTAACGCTCCAGAAATCAAGAAACCCAGTCTGCTGACCCAGCGAGCGCTACGCTAAAGCATCCGAACGAAATCATTTCAATTGCCATCACCCACACACAAGGTGCTCGTTAAGGGAAGTCGGAAAACCTTGCTCTTTCGGACTAAGCTCTTAAAAGTTTTTTTTTTTTTGAAGTTCCGTTGAACTGTGTAAGAGTCGCGGCGACGAGCGACGTAGTCCCCCTCTGGGAAATGGGCATTTCTGGTCCATCGGCATGGACGGGGAATGGAAAGTCGCACATCTTGGCAAACCAACCCCTCTCCCGGCCCTGCTTAGACATCCTCGCAAAGGATGCGACACGGATATTGCAGCCAAGTGACCAGAGAGTGTTCCTGTCGACGTCCCCCGACACCCGTGGCATTCTGTGTGGGCCTAACGAATGGACGCGCGAAAGAATGATTTTCGAAAATAGAAAACCTTGAACGCTTTTTGATTCCCATCTGCCATGAAAGGACAGTCCACAAGAGAAGAAGCTAGAAGATCTCGAGGTCGGCTCCTAGTTCCACAAACCTCATTCTAAGGGGTCGCAGATATTACCTGATCCCGGGGTAGCTTCTTCATTTCTCGTGCCACTTTAAATTTTCGATGAAATAGCAAAAACGAATCATACAAATGACTTCTTATTAAACGATGTTCGCGTTTTACTAATAAATTAAGTGTGCTCTCTTTGGAATATTCTGGTAAGCCTCTTAGGCATTCGTTTTTCGATGACTCTTTGTAACATGTTAATGGAAGCAAATATGCTAGGAAAAGTGGTGATTTAAACACAAGGAAAGCGGGCAAAAGTATAATTCCGAATTAACATTTCAGCATATACAGTGACGTTTTGGCTCAGAGCTATCATACTGATCATCCGAAGGGTCATTTGGTTTTGCATGTCAATTACTTCACTGAAAACTAGGGAGGCTGCAAGAAATAATGGTATTATCCAATTTTGACTGATTACTTACATTCAACTTTAATAAAAATACATTAAGGGGGAGATTATTCTGTTTTCTCCCATACATAGAAAGTCACATAGTACCATTGTTCTCAAGGTTCTCAAACGGCTCACAATATAATTACGCCCAATATTTAGGAAGTGTCACTTAGCAAAAATTGGTAGGCCGTGAGTCGTGACTAGGACAAGAGTCGTAAAAAGATTGTAAAATAAGACTACCAGGCCACAAAAAGACGTTTCTTTGTTATCTTAAGTGTGTTAACACTACATAAGAGTAGGAAGAAAACGTTAAATTACGCCACGACCATGCGTATTTCTTTTTAGTAGAGCAGCCTGCTTATATTACATACGGTAGACGGGAGGAGAGAACTGGTTTTTTGAAGGCACGTCTGCGTTCTACGTTATATATCCTCAGAAACTAAATGTGGGAGTTACCTTGGGCTCAAAGAAGATGTTCTCGCGGCACATAGCTCCGCTTTAGGTCAAAGGAGTGTGAGATGTGTTGCCGGCCCATATACGCCCTCCAACGCCATGGCTTCTCATTTCTTTACGCTCAAGTTTTGATTTCAATACCGTCGATGGTTGATGCGTATCGCTTGATCTGGTTGCTACTTGTAATGCTAAGGAAATGATCAGAACGCATTAAAAAACAAAAGCTCCACATTTTCCGGCGATAAATGCGCAAACTCATGGACTGCGGAGTGCTAATGATATGCACCTCGAGCAAGAGGTCGACGAGTAGGAAATGGCGTAATGGAAATCGCAGAGCGTATGACGCTTCGAATGTCGATTCATTGCCACCTATTGTGCCAGTACTTGGCAGACACAAACAACGAATATAATCTGGAATACTAAATGGCGTCCATCAACGCAATTATACCGTCAATATTCATAAATCTCGACAGTGTTAACGCATTGATAAATTCAACCGTGTCGGGATGGATGTAGTGGATAAAATAGAACACAAATAATACTTCCGACTTTTTGCTCAGAGCCGTAAATCTTTCTTCTGTGCAATGATATTGTTATTCATAATTTTATCTTGTGTGTCACAGTGTGATAAAGATAGTTTTACATGAAACAATGTTTTCCTCTAAGTGAGGAATTACGGTAATAATACCACCTGTGGTCGCGTGTAGCGTTCCAACATAATTAGAAATGGCATCCTACAGGTTCGACAAAAAAAAGAGAGTTTAAAGGCTGGTTATAAAAAAATTAGGTTACCATACACAATACAGTGAAAAAGTATTTTAATTGAAACGCCCATTAGTTGACTCCACCATGTTTCGCACAGACTCGTGATGGAAGGATTGCGGGAAGAATAAGAAATGAAATGAGTCTATTGGCCATACACTATAAGCGATAGTTTTGTGATCACGAAGAAGAACTCGCATGTCATAATTCGTGCTTATTTACTATGGGGAACACACAGCAGAATACGGAAAAAGACTCATATAAAAGACACAATGATACGAAATAGATGTCAGATTGTAGGGTAAAAGCACCAATCGCTACAGGAGAAGGGTAATTTATTGATATGTGGAGTGAATAACAACGATACAAAATGTAGCACAAACCTTGGGCGTTAAAACCCAAGTGACAAGGTGGGTGCATAGGTTGATAAACGGACAGGTAAACAGAAATACCGGATGAAAGGCATACATCTTGATATTTAGATAGATACAATATTGACATGGTACAACTAAGCAATGTGAAAGTCGAACTCGTCCAGTTTGAATGCTAAGTAAATAGCCTAGCTGGCCAAGCTAATCTGGAGGATATAGGGGCCCTCCTGCTAACGTCAATGCCACAGGTTTGAGTCCCGCTTCGGGCATGATCATGGTGTATAATCTGTCCCTGGGAAACCTTTTAATCACGCAAAGGCGCCTAATCGGAATTACTGGAGCGCACGGTACACCAAATATGTACGAGGTGAGGGGAAAATTGGATTTCATTGTCAAAAGCTCATACGTCTTGGACGCTGCACTCATCGTGCCTGGAGGATTTAAATGCCCCTGCCTGGAATGAAGGAAGGTACAGTTTTGCAATCGACCATAGTGCCGTCGAACCGAAAGCACGATGAAACCGCGGATGTGCTTGTTCATCCTTGAAACACAGGGCGTCAACTATCAGAGCGAAGAAAAGGAAAGAAAAATCGCCAGCGGAAAGAGCGTCTCTCTCTCTCTCTCTCTATCTCTCTCTCTCTATCTCTCTCTCTCTATCTCTC
>LYUA01000823.1:85554-98722 GCA_002093875.1 Calopteryx splendens
TTCCCAGGATGACCTGGTACCCAAAAAATGGTACACAGCTTGGGTGAAGCTCAGGGTGCCAAGAGGCGTCACCAGGAATCGAACCCGGGACCTCCGTCCGGTTAATAGGTCAGTGCTCTACCCACAAGGCTGCCGAGCCCCTATTATAGTATAAGTATTCCACAGTAAAGGTTGGATTATTATTTAAATTAAAACACGGCGAAAATATAGGTTATATATAGTACGTACAAAATAAATGGTAAAACGAGAATTTAAAAGTCCTGTTTCTATTTACTATATGAGTTAATATTGGTAGCGACGTAATGGTAAATTTGTTATTTGTTTCGATGAATTCCTACGAATTTTTAGGTTTCGTAATCTCTACGCACGACTAAATAAAATCATCAAAATTCACAGGTCAGCACTAATGTCCAAAATGATGATTTACTCGCGTCTCTTAGCGAGGATCGTAAATTATTCATGAATTCTGGTGAAGTACTATGAGTAACGAAATTAAGGCAAATGATGGCCAGTATAATCCTCTATCCTTGCTCACTCCTAACCGACAGAGAAGGTCAGAAATCAGACAGGGAATTACGGTGACGACCAACGCGCGTTAGGCAAATTGGTCGAGTACGCAGGAGAACACGACACCCAAATTTCCGCATGAACTTGTCTTTCTGCATTAATATAACTATCATTAATGCTATAGTATCTGTTGTAATTATCAATGATTTCATTCATTGAAGGGTGAAGTTGTTGTTGTGAAAGATAAAGCGTTGTGAAAATTTATACTAATTAAAATTTTAAATTATGCCTTAAAATTTCTTATTTTTCCTATCGCTTAGTTTTAAAAATCGACTTTGCACATTGAATTAGACACGAGCACCTACTGCAAGTGCAATCGTATTCCTAGGCACTGCCACTTACCCACGATTTCGTAAATTCGTGATAAAATACGTCTCACTGATATTTGAAATTGCATCTTCCACATTTATCACTTTAAAAATTGAAGTATCTGATGACTTAAAAGTAAAAGTAGCATGGAATTCGCACCGCGATGTCTCCTGGGGAATAATGGGGGAAAATACCGGTTCCAATAATGTCAAAAAAAGTAAAATAAATGGAATCTCCGAGTTTCCTCCATTCGTACGATGTATACAAAACTGATAGAAATATTTACGTTACATATTTCGTTTCATTTGGAGTCATTTCTATCAGTGCACCAGCAGCCTTATCGACGACTGCATACACACCCTAGCGTCTACGTCCAGACTATTCTCCTTTTTAATTATTACAAATATGAAAAACAGTATCGTTATGTAGAGATATTTTTAGAAGTAATATTCAAAAGAAATTAAGAAAAATCCCGCAAAAACATGGATTGCACACATGGATTAAACTTTCGTTGCATTCCATATGTTAAATGAGATTAAGCCCATTCTGTCAATTTTTCCTTTTATGACTACTACAAAATTAGCCACGCTCATTATGTACCACTACCACAAACATTTAAAGACTCTTTAATTCGTGCACTCTTGGAACTAAATATTGAAGAGCTTTGTATACATTTATGACTAACGAATTTTATTAAATAAACATTTTACCAATTATTTTAGCTACCAACTTCGCTATACAACTATTGTTGACTCCCAATGCATAGGAAATTTTCTGAAAAATCTCGTGGTTCACTACAGTTCTTCAAGGCCGATGTATGAAAGTGAAATAACAGGGTAAGGACTGGGAAGTTAGAGACACCAAAATTCAGGAAATGGATGACGATAAGTGAAAAAATTCAGGGTACGTAAAAATAAGGGCAAAGATCGGTTCTAAGCACGGCCGTTACTCTTCGAAACTTTCGAATCCCATATTTATTGAGATGCGTGTTTGGGGAGTAGCGGACAGTTTTGGGCGCGTTCCAAAAAAGGACTCTCCGCCCATTCCTGTTGCCTTGCGCCTCCCCTCTCGATCTATCTATCGCCCTTCGTCCACCTCCCTCCACATTTCCTCCCCTCTCTTCTCCTTCCATTCTCTCTCCCTTGTCCCCTCGACCCCACCTCCCCTTCACAACCAATGCCGCGTTCTAGCAAAAAACTTATCGATCCGAAAAGCAAAAGGATTTCCTCCCTTTTTCCGAGTGTCCGACCAATTTTTCTCGCCCGCAAACATTCATTTCCAAAAGAGGATGGATATCGCTCTTGAAGAGGGTGAAAAAGGGGCAACAAGAATGGAATGTAGCTGTAGAATGGGGGAAGATACGAACGGAGGAGAGCTGGCAAGAGATGAGAGTGGAAGACGAGGAAAATTCCCAGATTAACCAGGATGACTCCCAAGAATTTTTCTCCCTTGTCTCCGGCATTGATTCTCATGTGTTTCGGAAAATTGAGCCCGAAAGCATTTTATCCAATACAACCTGTACTGCTGGCTAAAATACACATATTCCCTTTCGGATTATACTTCAGGCCACTAATGACGTAACCACACCTTAGGTGTCATATTCATGTTGCATTTCCAGACTCTGGTACGTGAGCCAGAATATTGTAGAATTATAAATCTTTTGAAACTTTATGTAGCGTATTAGGACTGATAGGATATTTTTTTTATTTCCAGAAAAGACTTAAGATAAAATTTCAGCCTTTAGGATGCAGTAACATTCGTTGAAAAAGAAGTGTTCCCAACTCACGCATAATTGTTATATATTTGTATACTTGCGCGTTTTTAAATTGAAATATATTAAGAAAGTGAGATAAGTTATCCTCTCTAAAATGATTTGAAATACAAATGGATATGTAAATAGAAGAGCATTTCTGCATTTTTTAGAATGCCTGTTATCCTCCTTTATTACCAAAAGAAAGATTATGCACTCATCATATTTGGATTAGAGGCCGCAAATATCATAACAACAACATGTTGCAAGTGTGGGCTCTTCTTTCATGTCTCCTATATCCGAGGTATTTCATTAAAATAAATCCACATTTCAAGTAACTAAACTATTGCTACTACAAAAATAAGCTACTAATAAACTGTAATATATTTTCCAAAAGTTATTTTATAGACTTATTTTATTGAGTCGCTCAAATATATCCGTCTCCCAGACTAATTTAGCCTCAATATTAACCCCCATCGTATTTTTATCCATCTCAAATCAATTTGCACAAAATGTTGAGGCCATCATCACTCAGTACACACTTTCTCCGAGCATATGAAACAAATTTCCGCGAACAAACGTCGTGCCGTAATTTGAGGATATTCATTTGGTCTTCTCTCAGTGTTCTCAATCAATAAAATAAGCGGGGGAGCAAAAAACCTTACAATCTTATTTTCAATCTAACATAGTGCTCTCTTCTAGCGGATAAACATAATAAATTCACCCACCGTAAACAATTTCACTCTACCGTGAGGAAGAGGAGAGCATGTACAATAGGGGAAGAAGTCTACTCCCTCTCTTCTTAGAGGGAACTTTTTTATGTCTTTCAATTTATTTATCGATAACGCATGATATAAAAAAGCCCCCTGGCGGCTGGAGGGAATGAGTAGTCCCACTCTCTCCTCCAAGTGGGAGGAGCCAGGCTGGCACACAACGCACAGAAAAACATTTTCATACAATCCCAAATGGATGACGGGTGAGGTCGACAAATCCTGCCCAGTCCTAATTATGAGGAAATGGCCCTCACCCCTTGAGCCAAATAATAGGAAAAAGGGATGCAAAAAAATGAAAAGAATAAGAGGGAAGAACGCGAAAAAAATCTGCAGGAGGTGAGTGAAAAAAGGATGGCTCGGTTAACTCACTCATTAGCGACATAAATTGAAATAAAAGCATCAATATTAGTCGATGGAAATTCTATGAAAAAAATGGCGGTAATTTTCACTAACAATATTGTCAGTATGTACCGTGAAGCAATGACTGAATTTCCAACAGAAAACATGAAGAAAGATACAGTACATACTTGAAGACTATTGATGAAACATAATCACTTATATGCACCTGCCATGTGCACCAAAAAGCTTTGAAAACAATGTAGAAAAAAATTCAATTAATCACATGAATAAAATGGGCTTACACTGAATAACTATGCAGGTATTTTTTTAAAGGGATGGCCTGGCAAGCCTTCTAGAAAATCCACACGACCGCTGTATTAGATGGCCTGGAAATTTCGTTTCGATGAATGTTACGGAGATTTTTTTTGGCTCAACCCATAGAAAAGTAGATAAAATGTACATGGCACTCAGAAAACCATAACTAGGGTGTGTGGCGGGCGATGAATCCACACCAGACATACTCCGTCAAATATTAGAAACCAACGGAGAGGTTGTAAAATACAAACGATGGAAGGAAATTACATGGACATCTTTATATGCACAATATACTCAAGTATAAAATAGTACTCTACACTTGCAAGATGAACTACAAGTAGAAGTTGCATTTAAATAAGAAAAAATAGGTTGTATAAACTAGACCACACAGAGTGCAAATTGTTTCCCGAGCACTATCTTTGGCAGTTATTTTGATTCCTTATCGTTTGCGGGAAAAAATACATTATAAACCTATCCGTTCAACAATTTATCTCTCTGATAACATTTACATAATCTCTCTTACCGTAAAACTACGGAGGTAGTAAAATGTTTTAATATCACCGGAAAATAGACCAGCTTTCAATTTATGTTGCAATTTTAACCTTTTATTTAGGCCTCGGTGGGTGAGGATTTTCCAACCTATTTGTTTTAGTGATCCAATAGCGGTATTAAAGTTACCATAAAATCGTTTAGCAAAACCAGCTCCTTCCTCAACCTCCACAGATAGCAAAAGAAAGGAACCTAAGCCTTAGGGAAAATAAAAATCGCCTTAAAAAACTTGTATTTTTATGATATGGTTAAAATACGCGAAAAAAACATAATATTAATTTCAAGAATTTTATTGCATCAGCATGATTATATTTTCTGAATAGGTGTAGTGCTAAGAATAACCTGGAAGAAAAATTTGTAAAACGCAGAGTAGGATACATGGTGAAGAGAAAGTGAAGAATTAAATGTGTTTACCGTTCACTATACTTCATATGGAAGATGTGACGAGTATCTAATTGGAAACCTTACTATTTACGACGCAATTATGAGAAATTCTGCGACATTAGTGAAAAATGCCAACTAAGGCCGAAAAACGTTAAGAGTAGTTGAATAAACTTTTGATGGGTATCCTCGTCGTTTTAAGGATAGAGTATACCTATTTCAAATTTAACATCTGCGGGATTTTATTTGCATCATCGAAGAAGTAATTAAAGCACCAGCCTGGATCGACAAGTCATGCAACAGCGACAAAGTTATAAACAGGAGAATAGCCAGAATCAAGCATTCGCTTTTCCCTTGCACAATTTACGACAGCAGAAAAAAACACTACCAAGTAGTGCGTCACTCCCTTTAATTGACTTATTCTTTTTCATGACTATTTTCCTAACAACTTCTTTGAAATTCCCTTGCGTAGGCATGACGTATACTGTGTGTAATTAGATTGCGAAGTAGACAAAGGCTGCCTGAAATGAATTTAGGTAGATAAAGCTCACTTCCGACACTTGATTTTTGCATTCGTATTAGCATAAAATTAGTATTACGACCTTCTCCTAAAGCGCTGATTACAGCACGAGTTTCCACAAAAAAATAATCGGAAAACATTAGAATAATTGTGGAAATAATGATGAAATATGGGAACGATGGTGCATAAAATTAAACTACCAAAATTCGTTGGATGGAAAATGGAAAAGTACCTCCAAGCAACAAGGGAAGTACGGGTATTATATTTACATATCCAATATAGTTACCACTGAAATTGGTTCGATTTAAATAGCAGAGAATTATTGAATAATTAACTCTCCCATTCACCTTTTTGATATACGGTAAAATAAGGGTTCTATTCTAAACTCACGATGTTCCTTTGACATAACACGAAGCGCGATTTAAAAAATTTCCGATTTCAATCCAGTCCACCACACTATCTGGTCCCAATTCAAAAACTTAACTACCTCTATGCTGAACCGTTATGAAGTATGCATGATTCTAAATATCATAAGCCCTTTGATAGGCTATTCTTTCTTACCTCGTAGAAAAATATGTTTTGTTACTAATTATGTTAATGAAATATGCGGGAAAAACCTTCTGAGGAGTCTCTTTTCCAGTAGGCCATATTTTTAAACCGTTATTTTCCCCTTTTTCCTTAGTCACCGGAGACTCTTTGAGAGAGTAAGAGCCCTCAACTGGAAACTAGGATCATTACACCATTCAATAGCGTTTCGCATTCATAAATCTACGAGGAGTGTTCAATAAAAAAACCATTATAAACTTTTTATGCGTATAATTTAATGCACAAAAATTGCATTTTATATTTTATATATAGCTTAGTGTGTAATGTATACGTGGTACTGGTTTCATTGATTTGTCTCTCGTATTGCGTCAGCGGCAGCCGTTTCGATGTGTTACATTTTCAGTTCGGCTACAGCAGGTGTTCGCTTTCCACGGTGTTTCTCCACCTAAAGGAACAGGAAAAGTCTCATGGGGCTAGTTCTGGACTATATGGAGGATGAGAAAAGCACTTGACATTGATTTTCGCGAAATATTTAGCCTGCACGTGAACGCCATGTTGTTCGGGTACGAAAAGTCGCGGAACCCAACGCGCACAAACACTTCTTGTGTGCAATTTTTATGTTACCAGCGTGTGAGTGGCACCGAATGAAATTTTCAATATTTCTGATTCTGCTCTTAACGTTATATGATGATCATCTCTCACAGTGGCAGAACGGTGTGAATGTTTACTTCCGCAAGAGCAGTTACCGGAGCTCCGGATCCACCTTCCATTGAAATTGATTGCCCCCCCCCGCCCTTTTTCAACATCTTACACCATATCTTATCCGTGCTAGACTCTCCATAAGTCTCATTTAGCATTAAATAGGCCTCGGCTGACGATTTCTTCAGAAAAGGCAAACTTTCAATGCTACTTATATCTCGCCTGCCGCTGATTCAATAAATACTGGACTCAAATCAATTCAACTGGTATCACCCAAACGTCACATATTATGCTGACAATACAAAAAAAATAGTTTTGCTAAATAAATTAGGTGAATAAAAAATGAATTGCCCCTCTTCATTAAATTACCCTCGTATCTAGTCTCTTCTTGAGGAAAAGGTTGTCAAAACGCGTTAGACACGATTTTTTCATTATACTCGTCTTGAAATATAGAAATATAAACCCTAAAAAAAATTTACGCAACACGCTTAGGTCAAGAGAAAAAGTATGGGCTATCTCTCACTTGTTCAGCTAATCTTTTAAGAATAAATAAGTTCTTTTTACCGGTATGGTTCTTCTTTAGGACCTCGTGACAAGCGACACTTGGAATAATCATCGCAGCATAGCTAATGGGATGATTTGCATAGAGGGCTAACAGATAGTTCCCAAATCCCTTTTAAAGCACTCAGTAAGTTATAACTCAGACTTTTACTTCATTTGTTGAAAATTTTCATTGGGAGATTATTTATTCGGAATAATTTTTATCGAGAGTTGTTTCAAAACGATCAATTTGGGATCAGAATGAAGGACTAAAAGTAAAAAATACGGTAGGAAATTTTGATTTCAGCCATATGGGAATAAAAAAGGTAAACCATACCTTTGTCAGCAACTTGATATTGTTGAAGAGTTTTCTAAAAGTGTAGTGAATAATATAGCCATAACGCGCGTTTGCTAAATAATACAACATCTATGTATTACAAAAATCATATTTTTTCTAAATCATCCCAATTGAAGGATCAAATTTATCTTTCATTCGTTTCAGAATTTCTGTACACAAAACCCCTTGGTATACCTATATGGACAACGATCTTGATAAAATTAAAATTTTTAATATGATGCAACCAAATAATTAAAACACAATAAGAATAAAAACTCATTTTTCCAAACAATAAATGTTGTTTTATTTACTCTGTTTAATTGAAAAATCTCAGAGAAATAATGCAAATGAATGAACTTACAAGGTAACGTATGATTATTGATTATATTTAGTTCATGTTTTGTAGACCTAAAAAACGTTATAAGATTCCATGTATTTTCCAGAAATACTTTGGTAATCTTAGAACAGGGATATAATGAATTTCTCGTGTTCCTACTCTTATTTAAATGGAATATAAAAATAGAATTCCTCCCGAGAAAGGCTCAGGTATATTAAGGAAGATACATGCACGTGTATAATAAAAAAGAAGAAATAAGGTTTTACGCGACAACATACATATTTTTTAATAATTAGGTAATTGGTAAAATAATTGAAATGGTTGAGTTAAAGATTTTGAGCAATTTCACAGAACCAAACCTCGAGTAATTCTCTGCCAGGTTCAAGGAGATATTCGAAGCTTCTGAAAATTAAGCAAACATTGAACTATAAAAATCTCCCAGATATAACTATAAAATTAATTCTTACTACCTGGATATGGAATAAAATACAAATTAATAAGTATTTCATTATTAAGCAATGCGATTAAACGGGTGAAGTTGGAGGACTCCTGCTTCAAACTGGAAGATATCTGGAACGCTGGGTTATTTACTATCAAGAGTTTGACACAAGCTGAAATTTGAACTGGCACAAGCAAAACCGGGAAAGCCATAAGAACAAGGGTTGTCTCAGATTTTTCCCTGGACCCTAGGAAGGACAGGAACGTGGACGAGCGGGAAGGACACAGAGGCTTAAAACTTTAAAATTAAAGAGAAGTGCGGAGTGGTCGCGGTGGAATGGAGGGACGGAGTGAGTGCACGGATCCCAAGCATAGCGCGCGCGGACGGGGTCGAAACCAAAACAGGGGAGGAGGCCACGGAGAGGCACACGAGGGGCAGCGTTAAAGGGGAGAGGACGGAGCCGCGGGAGACACCAATCCGCTCCTTTCTTCTCCTTCACCTCCACGACGTTCGCTCCCTTCCCTCCCTCATGTCCCCTCTGGCCTCTCTCTTCCCTCCAGTTTCCAGCTGGCAGCGCATAGAAGAACCCTTCTCTCTCTCTCTCTCTCCCCACGCCCCCCTCTCGACGAGTGGGAGAGAAGGGAAGACATTTAGTTCCAGCGGAATTTAAGCCGATACACCTCCCTTCGCGCCTTTCGCCGTTTTCACTTTTCAAGGACCTTTTTTCGATTGACAAACAGAGAGGATGGCAGTGTGTGTTCAAAGAAGAGAGAGAGCCTTGAGAAGGCTTCGCGGCAAATAAAGAGTTAGAAACGCGAGGGTGCCTATGAACGGGAAATATTGGGAAAAACTTTTTATATGCCCGAGAACAAAACTGATTTGAATTCGACTGAAAAGGGAGTATTAGTCCTTAAAATATGTTCTTTAAACATGAAGGCAGATATTTTACCAAATTCACCAGGTGAACGAGGGGTATATGGAATGAAATGCTTACTAAAAATATTCCTATACGCGAATAGAGAGATGGTTAACTTATTTTATGACAAGGTAGTTTTTAATTTTATTTCAATCAAAATTGAAATTATAATTATGAAGCATAAGACATCTTAAGGAGGGCATACAGAACTAGGAGACATATTCACGAAAATATCACATTAGCATTAATGTATGCTGACAATCCCCAAGAGTTTTGGATAATATGGCTTAGCATTCGAATGCGAAAGGAGTCTATTATTAGCGAGAATATGAAATTGTCATTGTAGAATGGCGTTGCTTATCGCTTAAATAGTAGTTTCGGTTCAGTGTTCATTTACTGGAGTCTATTTTTTCCAGTAACTTTTCCTGACATACACCCGTAAGAAGAATAACAAACTTGGTTTTTCTACAATTTTATTTGCTCTGAGCAGTACTCTGTACTCCTGCTGAGTAAATAAAATTGTGGAAAAACCAAGTTTGTTATTTTTCTTCCGATGAATCGTTTCCACCAAGTGACAGCCGCTAACAACATCTCTTACATACACCCATTTTAATGTAAACCATTTACAGCAAGGTATACCTATTACACTCGTGATACTGATTTTAAATCAGTGAATTACTACTATAAGAGAAAACACTTGCCATGAATTGAAACCAGGGAGTTTGAAAAATGAACTGTAATCAACTTAATTATTACTCTAAATAATGGTATGTACTTAATAATAGAACTACTTATTCGACGGGAATTTTTTCCACACACGAAACTGGAATGAAAATTTAGGAACTTTATGCAATAATATAAAAATAATTAATTTTACTTTATAAAACCATAAATCAATTATGTTATATGAAGGCACCATAGATAAATATTTCCGATAAATTTCTAAATAATAACGACTCTAAAGATCCGTCTACGGTGTAGGTAAAACAATTTATGATCTTAATATGAGGCACACAAATACATTTACATACCACCCTGCATGCCACCGTGAGGACGTGTGGTAGGGGGTGTTATTAATGAAATTGATTGTTACTAGCTTTTTGCATTGTTTCACACTCGGGGTACTCAAGCTGCCACACGTGTTTCCTACTGTTATAGTCACTATCGTGTATGGGAAAAAGGTTTCCTTATATTTATCTGTTCGGGAATCAATCTATCTCAACTTTATACAAAGTGGTCTGGTTTACTAATTAAATGTGGAGGTAAAACTAATCCTTCTATTTCAGTGTCGAACTCGAATGATTTGTATCTTTCTAATAGTTTAAGACGTGCGTGCAATCTTCCATCTTCCAGTGGCTCCCATTTAAGGCTATCCAATAATGTCCCATTTAAGGCTATCCAAACTGACGTTCTCTGTTCGTTCGCAACGATTTTTCACAAAACGGGCAGATTTCCTCTGTATTTTGTTCAACTTCAACATTAGTTCCTTCTGCGCAATTTTCCAAATTCTCGAAGCGTACTCAAGTTTAGGTTTAACAAGGGCCTTACATCTCCCCTAATTTTAAATTATAATATTTTCCCACCATGAGGCTGATGAATCCGAGTTCCTCCCATGTAGCTCCGCAATGGCCAAGACGTGTTTTTTCCATGCAAGGTGTAATGCTAGGGGGAATATCCAAGACATTTTAATTTGCCTATTTTTATTATTTTCAAGTCTGCGAGTATATAAGTGTAATGGTGCATGGATTTCTTTTCCCAAAATTTTCAACATTCCGCACTTTTCCAAGTGTAATTTTAGACCACATCCCTCTCACCAGGCATTAATACTGTTCAAATCACTAGAAAGAACCTCATAGACGGAATTATTACTTAGCTATGTCTCGGTAGATGACCTTTTTGTCGGCGAATAATCTGATACTGCGAGATATTCAACAATTAATGACATTGGTGCAAATGAGAAAAAGGAGGGGGAGACCGCATTTCCCATCACTTTCTGTTTGAGCTCAGAGAGAAAATCGTGAACTAAATTCATAATACGTTTTCATTAATTAAAAAAAATTGCAGTTTACATATCAGTCATTATTTTCTTAATTCTCCCGATTTCAGGATGTCGTTGCTGAATAAACTAAGGTTTTTTTTAACAAAATCTACTCTTTCGGAACCCATGTTGCGTATTTGTAAAAAAAACTATGATTATCTAAGAATTACATGAAGGAACAATAATGTGCTCAATACGTTTGAAGCATAGGGACGTTAACGATATTGGTTGTTAATTTCTGGGATTTTGTTCTTCCGCTTGTTTGATGCCTTGAGCACCCTTAGCTATGTAATTTTTCGGGTACCAGATATTCTTGGGAAACCTCAGGAATTATAAGGAAGAGAACTGACCCCACTATCCTGATTTTGGCATTTCACACGCCGTTGGCCTCAATATTGGTGGGATCAAACCTCAGCTACCAAACTGACCTTTGGGTTCATTACTGCGGTTTTTCTATGTAAAATGATTTCATCAGAAGGGCGCGCTAATTTACTCGTGTTACATATATTTTTTTAAATATTAATGAATAAAAATATCTGGAATTCTTTCCTGGAAGATTATTCAAATACTTTCACGCTGCCTCACTAATGAAATGCCTCTCATTTGAAGCTTTTTGATCAAAACCTAATTTATGTGGGTAAAAAAACAACAGTTTAAATAAGACGAAACACTACAGTCTAAAAACACCTCTTGAAACTAAAATCAACGCGCTATAGCGCTTGAGGCTAAAAATAAATATTACCTAGTCGAAAGGAAAAAATATATTTTTAGAAATACACAAAGAATGAACGATTCAGTGAGCAGAATCATTTTATAATGAAGATCTCGCATATAAAACTCACTGCACCTCCTTAAACAAAAATATATACCTATATCCTTTTTTTTCTAAACATATGTCGGGTTTTAAATTCCTGAAAACCTGTAAAAGGGATACTGATTAAGACATCCACATTTTCACCATGATTCATTCCTGAATATAAACCAATACTTAAAACACAGAACTTCAGGATAAATGGCATCATTGAAGTAACTGCGTTGAAATCATTCCGATTATAGAAAACATTTTTTTTTAACCTTGAGATGCATGAGAAACAAAGAAACATAAAAAATGGAAGGCAAATATCGAGAAATATTATGCAAATCCGAGAACAGGCAGAGTGGTAAGATGAGAGGTGGAGAACATGGAAAATAAAAATAAACTCGTGAAAAGGAAAAGGAGACAGAAATGTGTCAAGAAGCTAAAGAAAGGACGAGGGATAAGAAACCTCGCACAGGAGCGTTTATGAATCCCAAGATGTCGACAAGGCAAAATATTCACGCCAATTCCACCTCCCAATCCGAAGTGACACAATTCTCGGGGAAAGGGAGCAGAAGTGAATCCTATGGTGGAAAGAAAAGAGACGCCTAAAGATCCGTGAGTGCAGACGGGTGGAAAAAACAGGAGAGGCGAACGGAGGATAAAAAAACTCAGTTTCCACAGTGTAAAAAAGATGTTGATTCATAAAGTAGAGAATGATCTCATCACTCAAATAATATATGTGCATCCCATCCCCTACATCCCCTCACGCTTTCTATGATGCTAAGGAAAAAAATAAATTAAGACCGGTGGAAGGAAGACATTATTTGGCGTCGAGCACGATTACGGAAATTAAGAGTTTCAGTTGAAAATGTGAAAAACAGAATCATTATGTATCGTTCGAAAATGATAACAAATAGGTATCTCTTTCGTTGGGCGAAAATGAAGAATTTATAGTCGGTTGAAATATAGTGTAACTAAAAGAAAATGTAAAACACGACTTGGAAGTAATGTGTT
>LYUA01000823.1:121587-137745 GCA_002093875.1 Calopteryx splendens
TATTTAATCATTTTATTTTAATTTAATGTCACGTTATAAGAGGGCAGTATGGAGGAAATAAATAAAAATAAGTACCAAAGTCCCAGAAAAAAACTTCAAAACATGTTCTTTTTACTTTGCCTTCCTAGAAAAAGAACAACGTGAATGGTATCTACGAATGTATGTATTTCAATGTGAAACAATTCTACTAAGCTAGTTAAAATTGCAAATATTTCAGAATATCAGTACCTCAATGAATGATAAAGTATTGCATTTCTTAAAGAAGTAAGGTATAAAGAATAGGCTTTAAAAACCTTCAAAGGAATAATCGGAAAATGTGATGCATAAAATGAAGAAATGGTGAAAACCACCTGGGGTACCATTTAATAGTAAAGAATATAGTTCTAGGTTCTCGGCTAATTTATTTCTTATCTTTACTAAATCCTTTAATATTCATTTGGTTTCTAATACGTAACTAGTGCTACTGGGGTGTTTTGTTTTCACGTGACAGGGATTCATGCCAAAAATCTCAACGCCAGGATTCCCTATTTTCAACTGACCAATTATGTTTCCGCCCTCTATCAAAGATCATCCTTTTCTAGGGAACGCCACTGCATGTACGTCATCCCATTAATTTTCCCGTCATTTTTCCCACTTTTCAAGATCGTGAGCCAAAGGTCTTTCAACTGGGCTATTCTCACTCCGCCTTGTACTCGAAGTGGCTCATCTGCAATAGGACCTCTATACGTTCGCTTAGTCATCCCTTTTCACCACCCATTTTCAAATAAAGACTGCGAGCCATCCTTTTTTGCCAACATTTTCAATATCACTCTCGTCTTCTCCCCACTGACTTAGGCCGCCCTCGTTAAATCTAAATTTTCTCGCATGAGTATTTCCTTTAATTCTTGCGACCTTTTCTGTGACCCCAATCTTCGTAACCCCGGGTGCCCTCGGCTTGAAAAAAAAAAACTTCCGCGCGGTTTCTGCTTCTCTTCGCTTTTTCCGACTTTTTTTTAAATACGACTCCCACGGGCATTTTCCACGCGAGTTTCTTTTGCTTCAAAAAATTTCACGAGATCGAGAGGGGGAATAATGGAAAGTCTTCGAGCTTCGCGATTTTTAGCTCGTGTTCTTTCTCCTTCCATCACCACCCTTTCCTACTTCTTTTCGATTAGCGAGAAAAAAACTCCCTCTCACACCTGCCACTCTCCCAGCATCCCTGAACCACCGATTTTTCATTTCTTTAGGAAACAATCCTATACCTACGTGTACCTTTCCCGCTATTTCCTCATTGTTTCCTATTGAAGCGTAATATTTTTCCAGCTCGAACTCGTTTGTAAATCCTTCGACAATCTGAATTTAACAGCTAGCAGTAAGTCACCCGTAAAATTTTGCATTTAACGAACTCATCACCTGTTTGCCTATTCCCGTGTCATTCTTATTCCAGTGACGGATTCTATGTTAAAGCTGCGTAGCTAATTATTACCTCCTACGTGACATTGCTAATTGTTTACTCCTCAGATTTCCATTTCAGAATTAATCTTATTTTTTTATTTCGTTCACAATTATCCATGCGATATTCCTACAAATATGCTGCGATGCCAATTTCGCGACAGTTGCAAATTCTAAAGTATTCCATCTCTCGAGGTGGCTGGGCGAGACTAAATTTCTGATTTCTCACACAATACTGGAGAGTTTTAAAACGTTCACATTTCTTTTGCAAGCTTTCAAATATTTAGAAAACAAATAAAATAAACCATCTTTCCTTCGCGACATATGAACTGATATTTTCCGTTATATGATCATTAATAATAATAAATTAATTGAAACAAACACTATTGATCTACAATAAATGTTATTATGAAAATTGTATCATTTTTTAAGCGATTGGGTGCCGAGTTTCGGGTTGGACGAATCAAGTAAAGCCAATGTATACCTTCCCATTTTAGCACCCCATCTGAAATTAGTATCGAACACCTTTCGCTTTCTACCTCCTTTGAGATAATTCCTCTTCGACGCAACTTGAATTTCTTACCAATGGACAGGTATTGCCCCTCGTATCAAATCGATCGTTCACATCGACTGGAAGACCCACCATTGTGCGGACGATTCCCATCATCCTCCCCGTTCCCCTCCCCCTTTCGAACCGAACGACCCTTGCGAGCGAAAGCATCCCACTTGCTCAACACCTCCCGCCTTCACTCCCTCTCTCCCCTCCCCTCCTCTCCCATTCTCGCGTTTCCATTCCAACTTCTCCTCCCTCGCCCCAACCCCACCGACATACAAGACCAAAGTCTTCTCCCACTCCTCCACATGCCCCTCTGAATTCTCCGAAACCTACCCACATCGCTCCCTTTCCGCTTAATATCCCGCCTTCAGCTCTCCACTCGTTTTACTCACGCCGGCTCTATGTCCGTCCCCTTGCTAAAGGCACCCCGTGGAAAAGGACGTCAACATTCATCTTCTGCGGTGGATTCCTCTTTGCCTGAGGCCTTGATGCAGGGCGAAGAGGGTGGAAAGGGGAGGGATGGAGTCGTGTGCGGAGAGTGGGGGAGAGTAAAGAGAGGCCTCTCTCTCTCTCTCCCCCCATGTGTGCGAGTTTGGATGTGTGTAAGGGGGAGGGAAAGAAAGAGGGCGAGGGTATACAGAGGTGCAGGCGTGTGCGTGGCCTTGTACGGCCGCGTGAAATGAAAAGCAACGGGAGGGCTGGGGAACGGTTAGCGCGGGGGAAAGGGTTGAGGGGGATTGGTGTGGGCGCGGGAGGCTGTGTGATTACATGAACGTCCTGAAGAGCAGAGCGGCGGCGATCCAGAAAGCAGTAGTGTGGGGCAGGATGTGAAGGGGCACGCGACGCCCGCTGTTTCAGAATGGGCCACGTTGAATGGAAGGGTGCGGGTGTGTGTGCATGCCTTTACACACATCCCTATGCACACACACAAACGACTTGTATGGTAGGCACTGTGAAGAGAGATAGGCAAGAGATAAAAAAATTACAACTTCGGGAACTGAAAACGGCCCTTTCGTCGGCTAAAGGCTCTAGACCTACACGCACATAAATACAGATTAAGTGTATACACATTTATGCTCGTACATAATTTTTGTTTAACACGCATTCCCGTAACTATATGCCCGATGGAATAGGTTGGGGGGGGGTGGGAAGTGAGGGAGTTTAAAATGAATGGAAGTACGATCCCGAAGCTAACCACCATAAAAGGAAGATTTTACTTCCCTGTGGCTACCTTTGGAGTCATGGGAAATCTGGGGGGAACCATTTGCAAGAATAATAGCCTCACTTTTAAGGCCCACCTCCCGTTTTAAGGCGGGTAAGTATCCAAAGCAGGGGTTTTGATTCTCCTAAGCGTTCAAGTTCACGGGGAGAACCGTTAAGAATGGGGCAGAGGGCATAACCCTGCCAATATGCTTTTAGTTTCAAGGTGTATGCTCTAGACGCTGACACCTACGGCAGTCCAAAGGGAAGTATTTTCGCCGTTTTCAAAGACTGTGAATTTCAATTAGCTCATTCTACGAAAGTAAATTGAGAAACTCATGGAAGTACTCAAGTAACCATTGTATCCGTTTCATTGTTCCTCTCATCTCAACAACCCATTCCTCATTTCCGCATACTATCTGTCACTCTTCATTCAATCCAACTAACTAACATAACTAATCTTTTCCTCCCTCTCTCACGCCTACCCAACGTTCTCCCATCTATCACGGTTTTCAACAATCCATCGACGATTAACTTTTTATTGAAGTATACCAGATATTTCCTATAAAAATTATAATAAAATCTGTATATTACTAAACTACTTTTTCGGTCAGAAAGAAAGTCAATTCAGATTACTAAAATGTTACTTGTTACGGATCCTTGCAAGGTATATTACTTTTGCGTGCAGGACTTCATCTAAAGCATTGTTTTCTATTAACTTCTTTTATGAATAATTGTTCTTTTCCCTTTCTTCTGGAATGTCATAACTAAACCCCCTGCCGTTTTTCACATGATATATTAAAACCACACTCGCTCTTAACCTTGTATTATTATTTCTGAATAAGCTTTGTCTTTCGGCATAATCTGGACATAATAATATGCTCTAGAATTTGGCAAGAGTGAAGGTTAATTGAATTAGCCAGTAATTGCAAGGATATCGCTTGTTTCCCCCATTAAAGATAGGGGTGAAGATAGCTTTCTTCCAAGCTGGGGGAACTGCACATTTTGATATCGACCAGCAAATTATGTGATTCAGGAATGGTTCAAAATCCTAGGCGAACTCTCAAGAGAATTTACTCTCCCTGGAACTTCCATGCAGGAAACCCATATTCACTCTTCACAAATTGCCTCATTCATTTGTGCGCTAGGTACGAGGGATCCTTCTCTTCACTCTGGTCTGCAATGTAAAGCCTCTACAAAAAATCGTCTCAAACATTCGCCTCTATAGTGCTATCTAAAACTATGTTACCATTACGGTCCTAGAGATATTCAGCAGTTAAATCGAAATTAAGCTTTCGCGCGCGAAATTTCCTGATGTCGGTCCAAAATCGCTTCCGGATCGTAATCGAGTAATTTGCTCAGTATTTTCCTTACAAAATTACAAACGGCGTTGATCGCAATATTTTTTCGTTTCCCTGCGATGCTTCAGGTATTTTTCTGTTTTTTTCTAATTATCCCTGTTCTTCGGTCTCCAGTGTATTTTTCATCACAAATGCAATTTTATCTATTGTCTTAAATCGCTTCCGATTTCGCCAGTGTACCATCGTGGTTCGTTACTTTCATATTTTTTTAGGAAAAGGTATGATTGATCGTACGGTTTCATATTAGTTTGAAAAACTATCGTGGTCTCTTTAATGAATATTTGTAAAAACATGTATCTTTTCGTTTTGTTTCTAGGATTACGTTCACTAAGGTGTTGAAGACTGTAATTCAGCCGATAGGACTTTTTGATAACTAATTTCTTTATTTCTCCCTAGCGATATTAACTTTGAGAGGTAGGGTATTGCCTACAGATCTCAAATTATATTTCCCAAGGTTGAAAGTTTAATTAGTTGGAGCAGTGAGTGCCTAATGAGCGTGTGGATTGTAATTAGGGGGGAATTGAGGTGTTTGTTTCGGGGATCGTCGAAATAGTTAACCCTATAAATTTGTGAAAGATGGATTGCCTCCGACGTTTATAACGAATTATGTAGCGCTCAAGGAATAGGAGCTAAATTTGTTAAACATTGTTATAATGACCTTAATAACGTTACTAGATTATAAGAAGTAGATTGGGAGTCCTTCACCGACCGGAGGATACATTTTATGCTAAATGTGTTACGTAAAGTAACCACTGGTCCATTTCCAGATGATGTTATGAATGTGTTACTAACATCGCCTTTTTCAAGTAGTAGAGAACACGAAAATAAGATGAGAGAGTAAATGTAGGAGGGATAGGTTTAAAATTTTATTTTTTCCCGCAAACGATAATGAATCAGAATAATTGCCAAAAATAGCGCTCATGATTTCATGAAAAGTAACCTAGATAGTATTCTCATTATTTTTATTTAAATGTAACCCCTTCTAGTAGCTTGCCTTGCATGGTTAAAGTATTATAGCATGCTTATTTAGATACACTGTGCATGTCAAGCAGTTGGTAGTATGTCCTTCAAATGCTTAAATTTTGTAACTTCTCCATTTGTTTATAACATTCGAGAAATACATTATTTGACGGTGCATGCCTGGTGTGTATCCAATTCCAACCACACACTCGCAGGGAGCCACGTAAACAGTTTAATTTAGATGCAACCGATAAATCAACGTTTTTCGTATACCACACTCCATGAAACAGTAAACCATTCCATTTGATGCCGCGGATGAAATTTCCACCGTTTCCAACAACACAAACAGGAATAACTAGGCAGGCCGACTCTTATACCTATAGGAATGCGGATAATGACCAATGAGTACCATGACGAATGTTTTGTTCTTGTGCCTGAAAGGTAATTATTAATCGTCTAGAACGTGAAAAACATATGCACTACAATCGGGTGGCAAAAGGTAAAATGTGTATTGTTTTTCGCTCATTCCTATCATACGCCAAGAATTGTGTCATCGCCATCGAAATTTTAATCATAGCTACTAAACTGAATTTTCACGGCAATGGAAACTTTTCTCTCGGCTCCCATTAGTCCCGTAACGTCTGTATATTTTTTTATCCTACCGGGAAAAGTTCACAATCTTAATAAAACAGAACAAACTTCGGGTTGATTACTGCGGTTTAATATCCTATAGCCTCTGAAAGAAGAAAAATATCTATTAGGAGATGGAAAGGAATGAGTTTTACCCAACTGACCCACCACCATCTTTTTCTGAGATCTTTTTGATGCAATATCCATTTCTCATTTTGAAATTTTTATTTCCCCCGAAAATTAAGGTAAATTAAAGCAAAATGTTCCAGGCACTCATGGCACTTAAATGTATCCGAATTCATGAAAAAATGATGCATTTAACTGCATTGCAAAGTTGTTCCAATGCACTCTTCAGAGAATATCTCCAGAAAAATTCGCACCTTTGACTTACTATAATAACTGGTAAATTCAATTTAAAATTTTTGTTTATTCCAATTAATTAATAGAGTAAAGCAGAAAGAACTCTTTCAACTATCACGCATCATAGAGTCGAAATTTCCACGGATGACCTGTCTCGTTCTTTCTCTGGTTTCCACAGACATTAAAATATGTCGCACACGAATTAATTTCTAAACAGTAGAATATATTCAATTGCAAACATTTAAAAGCAATAATAGAGCAAACAAATTATTGAAATAAATGGCACCAAAATAACTAAATTATTTGCCTACACTGGCAGACGTCATTGAAGCCACTTTTTTTTATATGCTTTAATCCACTCCTTTTGGGCATATGGTCCCGATGGAACATGTGATGGATTCGAGATTCCGATGGAATAACGTTCTCCATCTTCTATCACGAAAGACAGCATGTGCTATCGCTTTTCTCGAACGCAGCACGTGATATTATTTATGGGTGAGCTCAGTGGCCGCTTCCCAAGCACACAGATGCAGGAACTGTGGGAAAGAAAGAAAGCACTCCTCAAAATAATATTTTAACTGTTGAAAAAAACTCGCTAAAACAGAAACCCTAATTACGGGCAGTAAAGAGCCAATTCACGAGATTTGAAAATCATCTGACGAAGTCTTCTAACAAGACCACAACCTGTGCAATGGCTACCTTTCCGTGAGTAGTACCATGCAACGCAAGGACAGCTGTCAGTATGTGGACACACCGCAAAAGGTTTTAATTGAATATAATAATTTAAAAGTGCTCCATGATTATGATTGGAAATTGGGAATAAAATTGAGGAATTCCATCTGCCGCCCGAATCTGTTGATCCACAATTGGACTGCACGCATCGCTAGCAAAGAGAGGAGACGTCAAAGGCGCCTAAAGTAGAGACGCCACATGCACCCCGATGCCGTTCCTTATTTAAGAAATATCACTTTGATACCCAAACTTCCTCCACACGCCGACTCGTCCAACGTAAGGCATTTTCAAGTGATGTCAACCCTATATTTATCAAATAGTCCCAAGCCTTACATAATATAGATGTTATAGGCATATTATTTCCGTTGATGCAGATTAAAAATTGTGACCAATCGAGCAATACTATCGTGAGTAATGATAAAAGCTCTGGCTTCCACGTGGAAATATTTCTCAGTAACAAATGACATAAAATAAGGGGCACGTTCTTTATCGACCCAAATGATGATGCTGAATCCACTTTCCTGGGAAGCTCAATCCGTAAAATATTCTGAAAACGTGTCTCCTCAGTTGGGTGAAAGGAAACGAGACAGATCCAAAATTGAACAACCATGGGAAAGAGAATTCAAATAATGATAGTGATATTTCAAAAGGAGAAATTGATATAAAATGCGGGTATTGAGAAAATATCTACTTATGTGAATACATATAAAGCTGATAGAGAAAATTCAGCAATAATGGGGAAATGATAGAATTGGTAATGGAATACATTTATGCCGGCTGAAGAAGAAATTTAAACGAGTTTCAAGGAGATATATGAGAAAATGAGAGAGGGATTAGCGCTCGAACATGAATAAGTTAACTTGACAGGTGGATTATTGCAGTAAAAAGTAATGACGCGTTGAGGAAAAAGTAAAAAATCAATTTCCAGCAATAGAAAATAATTGACAAGGCGATGTCATTTCAAAGCTGAGACATGGAGGAATGAGAAAGAAAGTGACGGGTCACAGCAAAGAATAAATTAGAGATGGAAATGTCCATTCGTATAAGGTTGTTTACTAGCTAAAAGAATTCAACCTGATAATATCTACTGAGAACAGAAATGGGATTGGTATTACGGTTTTTACAGCCATTTACCTTCTATTACTGGTACAATTCGTGTAGTTTTCTGGCAGCCGCGAAAATGCTTCTGAAGAATATTTTCTAATTACTTCACAAGCTTAAATAATAATAAATTTAATTATGGAGATTATAGAAAGGGAAAGAATGTTTTTTAGAGACAAAGAAGGTCATGTGGGAGGAACACAACTTAACGCTTGAGGATTTTCAAACCCCTATAGGGGATAACAGGTGGAGAAATCAGAAGTTGAAATAAATGGAGGTCATAGGTAGTAGTAGCAAAACCGACTTCGACATTGGATACTGCAGAAGGTCCCACAGCAGTTGCGGACGGGTAGGTTTTACGGCAAACATTTATCCACGCCCCTTTTCGTCTTTTATTTCCACTCTGGTTCACTTCGGGAAGTTAGGGTCAAAAAGATGTGACGAATTGGGACGCGGAGAGAATGTACAGGCGACCGTGGGATAGGGAGATAAAGGGATTGAGTGAAGGAAAAAGGAACTGGCCAGAAAAGAGATTTGAGAAGCGTTTGCGGAGGGACAGAGAAGAATTGCATTGGAACCCAAAAAAGGGTAGGCGTGCGTGTAACATTATCATTTCTCCCGCACGAAAACATTCATTCTCCTCTTACACAGCCGGACGGATTTTATTCATGCTGAGCCACACTCGTAGCGCAAATTCCCTCGGTTACTTACCTTTCCCTATGAGTTCCCCGTGCCTAGTACGAAGGACGAACTAGAGAGGAGAGAGAGAGAAAGAGGGAGAAGAGATACGAGAGAGATAGCAGAGGAGTGGAGTGTGCCCTGTTGTGGTGACCGTCATTTCGCCGAGGGCGGTCTCCCGACTCCTCACTTTGAGGGACGAGTGGATTTGATATCTTTCTCCTCCTTCAATAGGCTTACGTGCATGCACGCGCGGTGAAAGCCTCGGAGAGGCGGAGACAATAGAGAGCAGCGCTTTCTCCGTCTCTCACCTCTCAGGGAATCACGAGTATTTGCATACGTGCCACGACCTCCTCCTCGACGAGGAGGGAGAAGTGCTCCCCAGTCGCCGCGCTGACGCGAGCTGTGCACGTTGCCGCCGTATCTTCGCCCACCCCGGTCCGAAACCTCCCGCCGCGTGCGTCGGCGTGGGAAACCTCGCCGATACCTATTTGATCCGACACCGGAGAGAGCATTCGGCCGCTTGGTCCAAATCGTTTCTCGATATGAAACCCAAAGGATGAAAATATTATGCGACATGGTTAATAATTTCTCAACTTTTAATCTACTTTGGAAATAAAAAAAAAATACTTCTACAGCGGACAAACGGTTCCTCCTGAGCCCAAAACATGCACATTGTTATGCTATTTTTCGTCAAAAATTTCATGTTGAATAGTTGCAACTACTTTGAAAATTCTAGAGCGCCGATTTATTCAAGGTACTTCCGGTTTTTAACCACAGAAAAAATCATTTCTTTTAGCTAATGTGGCGATCGTATTTTGCATTTTTTAACATCTTTTTCACTTCAATATTAAGGTATTCTCTTTTTTCAGTATCGGTGTGGATCAAACTATAAGCTTTTCGTGAATGAAAAAGTGAATTCGACGTGCTTAACGTAGGTACTTATGCAAGTAAAGTTGTCGACGAAGCCGCAAAAAAACTACAATGCCGTGATTTATTTTGGCCGAAGCAGAACTCTTTTTTTTAATCAGGTGCCTAGCAATGATCGTTTTTTTAGGTGATGCAGTTTCATCGAGCATTGCCTCCAGCTTCCATCGTCTACAACCGGATTGGTGTTTTCCTGGTCATGAGGAGCATGTATGAGGTGTTCCAATAAAAATGTGGCCATAAGCTAGAATCTAAAATATAACTACTTAAAATTGGGAGATGAGTTTCATTCATTATTGAAATAAAATAAAGCAAAGAGTTAATTTCCCCTTCGAAAGAATCCGGCGGGAACATCCAAACAAGAGTAAATTAAAAACGGGACCATGTTTAAACCGAAAACAAAATTTTGTAAGATGTAAGTATCTGTTGTTTCAGGCGTAACCTTATGGAATCTATTCATGTTACTAAACTGATGCACAAACAATATGTTTTTTCACATACATTACATTGAACAAGAGCCGGGTTACGAAGTAAATTGATAACATTTCACGTCGAAAACCGGGTCGTGTTCAACAAAATTTATGTGGAATAACCAAGTGTTTGTGTATCGATTTAATAACTTGTAAAATGTGATTATATTGGGTCAAGATACTGTTTAGCATGAATTTGGTCTGCCCTATTTAATTACTGAACCTGTTAATTTTTTATTTACAATTTTCGCGAACGAATTTCTTAATTTAGTTACTTGTAACCACACATTGACGAAAAAACAAATGAAAAAAATAATTTTAATTTCAGACCGTTTTCTCTCTATCTTCTATTTAATGAAAATGGAGTTTTCCCATCGAATGAGTGAGTATATTCGGACTTTTCATCAAAAACATAAATACCCGAATCTCAAACACCACAATCTACAATATTCAGTAACATTGCAAACAAAATAGCAATGAATGTAGTATACATGATGATTGGCACTTATCTTTTTCATTACGCTCAAAATAATTATGTGCTCGAAAAGAAATAATTGCGAAAAATTTAGAAGCTGGTTTCTTTTCAGTTTATATGAAAAATGCTATACTAATCCCAATGTACGTACTACGGTAGGAGAGACCAAGAAAATAAGATCAGTTAGATAAACTATATGACACATATGTTTAAAATGCCATTACCGGCGATAAATAAGACATAATTTCCAAAAATAACGCTTAGGAAAAAATATTTTATGCACAGTTGTCTACTCAGTATCCTATACTGTTTCTCTTTTAACTACAGCTCTTAATAGCAGTTCATCTTGCATAGTTAAGAGTACTATTACTCACATATATTGTGCAATTATAGCCGTTAGTGTAATGCCCTTACATTGCATGATTTTTATAACCTCTCCCTTTGTTTCTAACATTTGAGAAATGTATAATTTGATAGTTCATATCTGGAGTGGAAACACCCAATGCGCACACCATATTGGTGGCTTGCAGGGTATCATGTGGATATAGAGGTGGCTTACAACTGTGAAATTGTTCTATTAAGTCACTTCTAACAGCTGACCGTTTCTTTCATTGTATAGTTTGATTTAAGGTCTAGCGGATTTTCTGGATTATTACACAGAGGAAATAATTCAAAGAAATTGGTCATGCTATTCCATAAATATCACAGTAAGCCTATTCCCAAAATAAAACCTTTAAGTAGAGGCATTTTCTTCCTTTCGTATCTACCCATAAATACTCCTACAGATATTTCCTCTATATTTTTTAAATCCTGCTATCTTAGCCTCTGTCTTAAAAATGATTTCATTCGAAGCGTCGGAATATGTTTTCCTTTTCGTTCTCTACCTCTATGCCGATTGCAGCTTCCATTTTCAAAAATAACATGAGAATTCCCTTATATGCATCACGAAGAACATTGCTGTGTATTTGAAGGCAAAAATTCAGAAACAACTTGGAAGGCAAAAATCGCTAAAAGTCTTCACTAAAAATGGCATAAATACGATATACTTGACCTCTTGATGGGGAAATAAAGGAATGGACTTTGACATTAGTTTTTTAGAGGAATTTTTCCATGGTCATTTTAATTGGACTTCGTTACTAAAACTACGATTTTTCCATGACAAAGAATTTGTACAGTTTATATGACTCTGGATACACCCAAAAAATCTGAGATTACAAGAACCACTGCAATGTGGTCGTGTTAATTAAGAACATTTTAGTCGGATTGAAAAAGACAATCGAGAAGCGGTTAATAAATAGCTTTTAAAGTTTGTATTTTTAGAAGTTACATCTCCTAAGCAAGAATTTTTTTTACAGTTCCCAGTAATTTTTCATTTGCCATTTTCATTAATCAGAATAACTTCCTTTTTTATCCCACCGTCCCTCTTGCACCCTTACAAATTTCAAGAAGCTTATATGAGTATACCCCTCCCCCCCCTCTTAGCTTCATATGTATATCTTCCGGACATTTTCTATGCACATTATCTACCCTTCTCCTCTCATCCCATCACTATCTCTTAAAGCTCCCTCTATTCAGAAATCCTATTTCAGATCCGCAGCGCCGGAAGGCCCGGCGCAACCCCCCCCCAACCCATCTCCGAGGGAAAGTGAGATGGGAGAGAAAAGGGAGGGGGAAAACGTAAAAGGGTGGGGGGCATAGTCCCTGACGCCCTTGACGGAGGGATCGGGGGAAAGAGAAGTGTGAGAGAAGCAGGAGATGGCGGAGAGAGAAGAGGAGGTCGAGGTTTTTCAGCATCGAGGAGAAAGAGAGAGGGAGGATGCCTACGAAAGAAAAACGAGGAAAGAGTCGATGCAGGCGTGGAGAGAACGCATTGGATGATGGAGAGCATGAGACCATAGATATCGTGAAACGACTGCGCGGGAGGGGGTGGGAAACAATAAGGAAACTGGCAGAATGACAGCCAGAAGTGCATTCCATTCTATCGGCAGGTAATTACATCTCAGCGCTAGGATGCAAGAAATTCTTGATTTTTATTCTCCAGCGCAGGCGCTTCCCTCCACTGGGGAAATAAATGATTCACCGTATATGTCATGATGTATGTGGAATATATTATTTTTCGAAAATATTGCTCATATGAATGATTATCCCCGCAGAAACGGATAGTTTTATTATCCATGCAGGATATTTCAATATTGACATTTCATCATAGACACCCGAGCAAGCAAAATACGAGAAATGTGTTACACAGATTTTACTTTCAAATGAGGGGCAAATTGGCTACTAAGATAACGTACTTATTTAATTGCAATACCTTTCTCATCTTCATTTGATTTATTAAAGAATTCATTTTTTTCTTCCTTCGCTTCATTGTTCCCCAAAGTGCCTCGAAAAACAGGTACGATTAACTGATTTTACACAAACAGGTGCAAATAAAATAGAACGTTTCATCAGAGTGATAACAGACACGGGTAGTTGAAACTTCTTTCCCACATTTTTATGGCTGTGGCTTAATTACACAGGCATGAGTTAGAAAATTACCCCTCTCAAATGCGAGAACTAGAAATTTTACATATTTATATGAAAATAACATGTAGGCAATTATTCAAAATAATTAATTTTGAAAGTATATTTCATTTTTCTATGCAAGTAAAGGTAAATTTTCATTAACCATCTGATGACAAAGGATTCCGAACGCCTTAGTTTCAAACCGGGCAACAAAGAGCCAATATATGCTATATGAATAATAAAACAGAAATATTAATGTTTCAAATCGCTATTCAATATATCCCTGGGTAAGTGGATAAAAAGTGGTGCCTTTTGAAATTAACCACTGTGTCTCATAACTTCACGCATGACTCTCCCCATCAAAATATTTATTTTTGCCAGTTCAAAAGACAAGAACGTGATAGACAACTGACGAAAATTGTGAGAGCATCGTACACAGAGGCAACAGAGGTGATACCGGAAACAAGAGCACAGACCTTTTCGCTCTATCAGGAGAATTACATAGCCTAAAGGAAGGGCCGGGAAGGGGGTCGAGCTGTGTGGGCGGAGTATGCGCAGAACGCCAAATGGCTACGGAAAGCGCACAAAAATGCCTTCCGCCGGAGGCGAATTCGTCAAAGGGATATTTTTTCAGGGGAAAGAGTAAAAAGATGAAATGGAATAAGGGGACTGAAAAAAATGAGAGACGCTACGATCGATATTTTTAATTAAAATGAATTCGAGGGACCACGTGTAAACAAACATCAACTCCTCGAGTGATACAGGCGGCTAAAAGAAATTAAGAGAGAAGCTAAAAAATTTAATTCAAATTTTTCGAGCAATCAGGAACGATCGCCTCATGATCGCAATAATAAATTGCGAGCAAGAAGTAGGTTTTACCTAACTGCTAAGCATAAGGGTCGGGGAGAAGAGAAAGCTCAACCGGATTCATAACTCAAACTGATATAATGCAAACTGATGACTAAGGATTTGATGAAGGATGATAAGAATTGCTACGAAAGCAAGAGTTCGCGTAGGAATTTTACTTATTGTTTGGTACCTGAATTTTTGACTAGTATGGTCAAAGTGCATTTGAAAAATGTCTTCATTCCAACACAAATTAATGAATATGCGAAAAATTCACCTCACACATTCTTCAGCGCTGCCCGCGTGACCCAACTCGGCCTTTTTCCGAAGAAAACATCTGCCACACAGGATACCTACTGAATTTTGGATTCGATTAGTTTTAAAGGCATGAGCAGCAATCAAGCACTACGAAATGAACAAAATAATTTCGATGAGCCCATTTCAAAAAATGATATTTAAAGTAATTTATTTGATTTTGTATGCATTTAAATACTGCGGCAGACCCTGCATAATACCAGAATACTTATCTCTTAAAATTTTATATAATGGGCCTGGAACAAAAAATCATCTCGATTTGAATGCCAAACTAGGCATAACCGAGTAACCAATTCAGTTACCCCAAAACGTAAGCTGAGAAATCATGAAATGCATATTAATGATATTTACAAGTAAATTTATGATGTTACTCCCTTTTCAGCAGTACCAAAAATTTTATCGCGTGTCAAACAGTAATACGTAATTCAAGCAATGCTAAAAAAATACCAGCTAAATATGAACGAAAAGGCAAATTGTTTTACCGTTGAACTAACATTTTCAAAAACTTTTTAAATTCAGCGCATCACACTATTAATGTAAATCAAGATAAATAAATAACCAAATCATTAAATTTCTAAGCGCATTTGAACAAATAAATTAATTGGTATTGCCATTGTAAGAAATGGTTTTAATAAATCACTTTAGGAAAAATTTCTGCATTCGACCTTTCGATTCCTTCAAATATATGTTTTTCAGGCATGGTCAACGTGACCTTTCAAATAAAATGGATATGACCTAAACTCACAGCCTAGGAAGAAGCAGCTTTTCAATAATATAGCACCAAGGCGTTTTATCTCCATAAAAAGACTCCATTTCTTGGCTTCTATGTAAATCTTCACCCGAAGCGCCTTCACCGCCGCCTGGACGTGCATGCACTGCGACGTAAACAGCTCCGTATTTTCGAGGCGCAGAAAACCTTCTTTCAGCGTTCAAACCTTCCAAGGGAGGATGCGAGATGAAATCCACATGAGTGGGTCACTTCTTTTCAGCTCGCTTCGCCTCGGGCCCCTAGCGAATAAGTCACCCACTCCGGGGGCTGCAACATCCACTAGCTACAGACTTTATTTTGTTCGCCTATCTTAAGACCACATCTTCCTTTAATTTCACCTCATGTTTTATATCATCCACAGATTTTAATTTTATCTCTATTCCCGTCCTCATATTTCAAGGATAAGCCTCACTTACATCAGAAGTTGAATGAGTTTATATCTACTTGAATTCCTATTTACACCATTAAAGGTGAAACGAAGGAAAAATTAACGAGTTCTGAAATGAGTAGAATAGGTGAACTGTGCTTCTTAGGGATATCGCAGTGATTTTAATTGTTCCTATCATTACAGTCCGATACGAGGAGTGCGTGATGAATCACCTTTTCAAATTAATTTTTCATTCTCCTGTTTTCATGTAAGGGTTCATGTAAGTGTTCATCATTTCCTGTTTGCATGCTGCAAGTTTCCATCTGTTCCTATATGTTTTGTTTCACATAGCAATTCAGATTAGCTTTCCATTTTCCATTCATGGTCTTTCACTTCTAGACTTTTTGACTAGACTTCACTAGAATTCACTAGACTTCACTAGACTTCACTAGACTTCACTAGACTTCACTAGACT
>LYUA01000823.1:169066-179585 GCA_002093875.1 Calopteryx splendens
CCTCACTCCACTCCTCCCAAAACTGTACTAGTCCTAACTCTCTCCCGCCGCCCTTCGGGATCGCTACACTCAACCAAATCGACCCCCATGCGTAAACTCACCCGCTCCGGCTCTTAAATCCCGAGTCACGGGGAGACGCTTAGCTATCCATACGTCATGAGGGTTCCTTGGAATGCTAAACCACTCAGCACTGATCCACGGGACTCATGGCTGCTATATATGGGAATGCCCCTGTCGACCGAGAGTACGTGAGTTGGACCCCAACCCACCTACTTCCGCCGTCCGACATCCCTTTCACTCTCTCTTCCTCCTCCTCAGCAAACCTCCTCCTCAGCAACCCTCCTCCTCCACTCTCCCCGTCCCTCTAACACCCACAGTCGGGCACTCGATCAACGCTCGCCCAACTTCCGTCTTCCTCCCTCAAGCCTATCCTCCGATCCTCCTCTCTCGATGGAAGCGGAACTGGTGGGAAACTGGGGATGAAAAAGAACTAGAACTCAACGACCGGATGGCTAACCTATATGGAGGGAGCAAAGGGTGAGCGTTTACAAGTCGCGGTATGGGATTAGGGGATTTGCCTAATGCAGAATGGAAAGATTAGGAGGAGAATCTCGGTGGAAAGGAGATGTGGCAACAAATTGGAGCAAAGTGGATTTTGAAGAGAGGATTCCCGGATCACACGAGAAACACTCATTAAAGAGTTGATCATGCATTCTTTATTCGAATAATTTATTATTCAAACATTTAATTTTCATGTTGCATCGTTATCTTAATGTGTATTGTATGCTGGTACATACTTCATGATTTGACTCCAGTATTGCGTCAGCAGCATCAAATGCAAGTTTACATGTTCAGTTCCCCTACGATGATGGAAAACACTTTCCAACGAAGGTGTTCCTTCACATTGGAGATCAGGATAAAATTACATGGGGCTAGATCTGAACTGTACGGAGGATGAGAAACACACTTTGCATGGCTTTTGCGAGATATTCAGCATCAAAATTTGCGATTATGAGGCCCGACATTATCGTGGTGCAGCACCTAGCCCGTTTCTTTGAAATGTGGGCTTTTTCGATTGATGTAGCCTAGGAGATTCATAAGTACAGCCCTTTAGTATGATCCACTTACATTTTTTTGTGCTGGTACGACACAGAACAGACTCACCAAAAGTCAACTGTAGGATTACAAAGGCCTCAGCCGACGAATTGTTCAGGTGAAAATAAAATTTCAAATATAACGACGCGTGTTACGTCCATCGCTGCCGTAGGAGACTGAACATGTTTCAACCTCCGATGGCTGCCGCTGACGCAATACTGGATTCAAATGAATTTATCTTGTTCCACATATACAGTTCCAATAATGCTAACAACATTAAATGAAATTAAGCGTTCATACAATAATTTACGCCAATAAAGTGTATTGCCACTCTTTAATGAAATTCCCTCGTATTACATGGAGTTAAAAGGTTGCGCTGGGGTCTAGTTTCAATGGCTGAGTTGGACGGCGAAGGGTGCAATAACTAAATTTGATTGCGAGCGACCAAAACCTCTACAAAATGAAAACATATTTCAGATGCATTGCGTGGAAAAAATAATCAGCTCCCTAAAATGGTGAGATAAACAGATATCAGAACGCACTTCGCATATGATAATCCTAGATCCTACTGCTTAAAAGTAAGCCCCCGATTTTCAATCGCATACTGCTAGAAGTATTTCATTTTTGTCCATTCATTTAAAGTTCTTACATTTTAGGTGAATTGTCTTTCATGCATTAGATGATTTCAGGCAATTTTTATCTTAAAAATTAATTATGTAAAATTTCGATACATTTTATTTATTGCATCAATTCACGATCTTTAATTTTTTAGTATCTCGTCAAAAGTACATTTCTATAACCCTTATCTAGCAATGAGCATCGGAAAACAATACTTGTTTCCTAATCCAATATCAGATATCTAGCTTCATCTTTGATCAATTTTCTTCATATCAAATGAAGCTTTAGCAGATGGGGTAGTTTTAAAAGGCTAGAAAAATAGTAAGAACGCTGGTGTAAAATCAGCATGTGTACGCTATCGACTTACAGAAATATCTATAGCTCATAAAATTTCTTATAATTACGAGTTTTTCCTTCTTTATTCTCTAAAATTTATTTATTTAACTACCAAAGGAAAGGTATATATTTAATCAAAAATTCAATTGAAATAAATAAGCTTTATTATTAAAACAATACGAAAAGCATCTAAACTAAGGATTACAGAAACGGAATTAAAAAATATGGTATAAGTTTTCACCAATAGGCTGTGGAGGGGAATTCAATTAACACACGGAAAATTATTATACATTAGTACGCATTACATATATCTTCGGAAACACGAATGATACCACAAAGGTATTAACGGGCTCCGTTATATTACTCAAAGTAGGTACGTAAATTGCTATCGTATTATTATCTGTTAACCCTGAGGTTAACATTTTCGAAGTTTATTTTGCCAGAAAGGACCGTTATCAAAATATCGGTACGCATTCGGAATCCCCTGTAGAAACGTAGGTGGAGATCGTGGCTGTCCAAGGAGCAGGGATGACAAGGCAACGGTAAGTGCTCGGAAGGAGAAAGACGAGGGATGACCATGAAAGCGAAGAGAAGGCCAGGCATCGGGAGGGTATTCTGGAAACACGTGAGCGGAAGAAGAGATTGAGGAGTGAAAGAATGACGGGTCGACGGGCGAGAGGAGACGCTGCGGAGGAAGGGTTAACTCAGGCATTCAGGCGAGTGGCGAAAAGAAAGGGAAGGGAGATGGGGAGATGGGAAGATGGAGAGACAAGTTCGGGAGGTGGTGGAGTGAAGCGGTTAAAGAAAGGGAGACAGGCACGCAGGGGGAGGCGAGGGAGAGACCCTCCCCAGCATCGCATCGGAAGGGATTTGTTTAGCGCTCGCCGGCACTTAGAATTTATGCGCGGGCGGAACCTCACGTGCCACGCGGTTCGAATGCCTGCGTGAGACAAAGATCCATTAATCCGTTTCCAAGGTTTTCGGATTGAAATCCCTGTGCGAACGAAATAAATGGATGTTAAAGGGAAAAAAACGAGGATTTGGATGGGAGGAGGGGGCGGAAAAGGGAAGGGCGGCAAATAAATACAGGGATGACAGAAATATAGGGGCGAAAATAAACGGAGTTGGAAAGAAGAGATTTATGGGATGATAAGCTTAGATCAAATTTGAACGTGTGATACTCCTGTTTCACTCTCATTTCTAAAGTAACTCTAGCTACCATTATCTTTGGCTATTTCGGGCCAAAACCTTGTGTAAAACAAATGATTATATTTCATTTCTAGGGATTATTTTTTAATACTGCCATTCTCTAGAATAGAAGGAAAAGAATTTTTCCGACTCTGACATAATCTTAGATAGCAAGATAATACGCTAATGATTGTCCTTTATTAAAATATTGAAGTCTTCTTCTTACCATCACTATTCTGTTGATATATTTTGTTGTTCTGTTACATTACCTTTTTCTTGCCTGGCTTTTCTGTTGACGGTGAACTAGGATATATTGAGCCTAAATAGCTAAATTTATGATAAGTATATGATGCTAATATATGACAGAGTTTAAATTGTATGTTTCGAATTTTCTTTCAAGATGAAAACTACGTTAACTATTAATGTAAGGGTATAGTCGTACACAACATGTTTTCATAGTGAAACTAAGATTTGCAGAATGAAAACAATTACGTTTGAGTAGATTGGACATAAAATTCTTCCCGATGAAGGTTTAAACCTTAAATAACTAGGGTTCCCTCATTCAAAAAAATATTTTTAGTTCTCCAAGTTTTTATAGCCACCATAGTTACATTATCAATAGGTTAAGAAAAGAAAGGAAATCTGTTATAGTGATGTACATTTATGGTGCTAAAATAATGTACTTTCTTTAAAATAGTTATTTCTTCCATTTTACCACCAAAAATGAGTCAATCATTACTCAGGAATTAAAGGTCAAGTTTGAGAAAAAAGGTAAAACAAAATTTATACTGACAGCATTTTTAAGCCAGCGCTTGACCAGATGAAAAACCATATTGCACTTTATTAAGTCTCCTGAATTTTTCCCTCTTATCGTATTATACAGCTCACAATTCATTCCATTCAATGTGTTTTCCTACTCTATTTCATGCTAATTTCATGCTAATTTCATGTAGGTAATACATTTTTAGCCACCGAGTTCACTGTTAATAAATTTCAACAATCCGTGCTCCAACATGAGGTTTATAAGCCGATGCTTTTACCTTCTCGCAAAAGGAGTGAAAACATTAAAAGTTGATTCATGCGCAAATAATCTTAAGGCTGAAAATTATAGTATTAAGACAATACATCGAGGTAATAGCAAAAACCCAGGATATTACCAGTCAAATTAAAGAGGCAAATGAAGATGAAGTAGTTGCTGTCATGTATTAGAAGTAAATTCATATTGACATTGATAATGACATTTGTTCTTAGAATTCCACATTTTTTCAAAATCGGGATGTTCAAATTTCCGTACGCGTATCCTACTGTTATAGTAATGAATGTTTCGAGAGAAAAGGGATTCCCTATAGCTAGGTATCTGTTCCGGAGTCAATCACTCTCACCTTCCCGCCGTGGTCTCGCCTAACAATTTAATGCGGAGATAAAATTATTGTCTCTGTTTTAGTGTTAAACTCGAATGATTTAGGCATACCTAGTGTATCAAACAGTTTAAGTCACGCATGAAATCTTCGTCCTTGTAGTGGCTCACGACCACGGCTATCCAATAACATGTTGACGCTCCCTATTCGTTCATAATGATTCTTCACGTAATTGTTACCTGTCCTCTATCCTGTTCAACTCCAAGATTAGTACCTTTTTATAGTCAAGTTTTGGTGAACTAAAATTAAGAGAAATAATGCGTTTTTCAATGCAATCATTCAATAACTAGTCACTTATAAACTTAATTGAGGTTGGTGTAACCTCGTGAAAATAGTGGACTAGTACTGAAGTTATGTTGATCATGAAGTCAAAGATAAATCTATCAATAATTAGTTAGGAATTCTGGTTGGGTAGTACCGTAGTATATACCGCTCATTCACCAGGTAAGAAAACGACTGATGTTCTATTCCCTCATCCACATTAACTTCTTTTGATGGAAAATTAAATGAGTATTTAAAAAACATGATAGGAAATTGTGACTAAATTGTACCAGAAAAATATTAAACTACCTTAAACATAAACTCCTATTTGGCAAAATACTACCGGCGAAAAAATTTCCAATTCCCGGTAGAGGTTTTGCGAGTATTTGTGAGAAAAGAATTCGGCTGTAGGAATTTTTCTGTTTACCTTTATACCTGCCCCACAGTACTTGAAATCCTATGGGCAATTTTGATATGCAATCTCGCTTTGAAGAGAGCCTTATATCGAACCCCGGGAGCGAATAACGCAAGTCGAAGGCACCGTAGAAAGAAAGCCTGGCGTACCCGTAAAGCATGGCGCAACCTATCTGGGAAAGTATTATTGCCATAGCAGTCGTTGGAAAATAAAATTACACCAATCACATTCCGAGGGTCAGGTGAAGACATCAACAGAAATTTTCAGTGGTTTTCTCTTATTTTTTCTCATAAAGATACAACTTTTTCCAGTTATTTGCGTTACCTTACGTAAAAAGTTTTTTTTATCGCTCCTCCCTACCAGGAGTACATTCGTTCAATGTATGTACTTTTTCGATCATTTATTGGGTAAACGCATCACAATGGACAATATAGTATCCACTAAATCTTGACAGAATTAATATTGCAGCAACGAATGCGATTTAAACTTTAGGCATTCTAGGGAATTCAAATAAAATAAGAAAACAGCCTTTGAATCTATATAATCCAAATATCCCAAAATTGCAGAAAAAAATTCCAGATCACTTCCGATTTCACGGTTATATGTATCACTTAATTTATTAATACCAACCAGATAATTCCCAAAAAAAATACTTCAGAATTATAGTAACAGAACGACTGTCGTTAAGCAACACTCTTGGCCATTCGCGGGAATCAAGTGTTTCTGACCAGGTAATGGGCAAAACTGCCAATAACAAACATTGGGAATTCTTAAAAAAATTTCCCATTCAGAATTTTTATCCTCCCGGTATTGACATTGACTTCATTAATCGTTTTTAACCTTAAAACTTTTCATTCCTTCTTAAATGTTCATAATAAGACGCTGTTAGTAGATAATTATTTTATTCGTCATGTTAGCGAAGCGTCACAGTGGTGAGGGAAAATGAAGGTGGCGTAATCGAACCTCCCCACCCTCGTCACCGTCGACATACGATCGTTCCAAATTAAGGACCATATGGATCGTAGTGTACGTTCAAAGTAAACTAATGATATCTCTACTCCTAAATGAGTTAAATGGTACAATTTGGGTATTACGTAACAAAATACCTATTGAGTGACGGTAAGTTTCAGGGGAAATGGTACACCAAATGTAATTTTCTTTAGAAAATGGTATAAATTTCAAACTAAGAAAGGGACAAAATTATGCTAATAGGTATTTTAGTGTTAATTCATTTTATAATAAAATTAAAATAGTTTTTCACTTCATTCGAAGCCTCAATAACATCCGTGTTCCGTAGTTAACATATCTTCGGTCTTTAGTCAAAAATTGCAATAAAACATTCGCAATTTTTTTTGGAATTCTAGATGTTATAATAATTGCAACCTCCTTTTAAAAAGAGAATACTATAGCAGAAGGATAATTTCCAAGAAAAATAGTGCATGACTCGTATGAAAATTTGGTTTTACTATATTTCACAATATTATTCCGCATCCATTTTCTCGAAATAAATTATGAAGATCTCTCTGATAAACATGATCCTGATTATAACAATGTTAAGCGGATATAGAATTTTGGATAGCACGCGTGCGAAGTCATAAAAGTCAAATGAAATGCATAACTAGTCCTCTACCCGTTCTGAATTTTTTTTAAATTCCTATTCCATACTGAAAATAGGTTTTAAAATTATATTATACGGGTTCGGATCAACGAAAACCTTTGAATGCGTATGCGCAATGTACACACGAATACACCTACATTTATTTATTCGGAGCAAGCGCGAAATTGTTTCCCGGGATAAACATCCCCTTCGTGACTCTTCACTCCCATCACAATGGATAACAATGCCGACCTACTTCGCCCTGCATATTCACGCGTTTGTTTCCCTATCCCCTTTTCAAACCCACCTCCTTCACCTCCATCCCTCGCCATCTCTCCTTCCCTCCTCCCTGCTTTTTCTTTGCTTCGTTCTCCACTGGGATTCGGCCGATATTAGGTCGAACAAAACCTTTCCTACAGCATCACATGCGCCTCTCCGTCCTCTCTCGGCCCTTATTATACGTGCTGTTGGAATGGAAGCATCCCATACGGCCTCACAAATGCAGAGAGGGAAGCAGAAACAATGGTGGTGGTGGCGGCGGTGGCGGTGGGTGGAGAAGAGGGAAGGGGGAGACGAAAACAAAAAAGAAACACGGAATATAATCCTACGTAGGTACCCTACGAAGGCTGGATTTTTGCACGCGCTCACATGTGACACCCACTCTGCCTCGCGTTTGCTTCGGTATTTTTCTTCCTACATTTCATCCCCCCCTCCCCCTCATCTTTTCTACTCTTTCCGCTTTCGCTCCATTCTTCGCCCTCTCCCCCACTCCTGTGATCTCGTCCCGCTTCCAAAAGGGGATACACTTCTCTTCTCTGCTCGTTCGTTTCCATCCCGTCCCTTTCATTCTGACAAATTTCTCGCCCGTTTTTAGCTGAATTCTCGTTACCGCTTGGTATAAGTTGTCCCCCAGGACCGACACGTAAATAAATTGAAATTTGATGCGGAAAAATCATGATTTGCAGCGTGATCTCCTAAAAAAATTTAATTTTTTTACTTTGATTGAACACGAACACGCTCCCTTATGGGGACATAAGGTCTGTTAACTATTAACGTCATAATCTAGTAACTCCCTTTCACATACTATTGTTAGTAGAAGATAGCAGTGAATAGGTAGTATGAGAATAGAAATAGCAATTAACGGAATTGATATCTCGTAATGTGTGTAAACCTCACACACATGCGTAAATAACTCTCTTCATTTGAGGATATATATTAAGTATAGCAGCCATTGCGAGTCCAAATAGATGGGTAACGCAGATTTTGGAAGAGAATGTGGGTTTGCGGGTTGCTTGATCACGGGCATTGTACTGGTTGTGAAGTGCAATAGTGTTTTTGGTACAAAATTTTCAGTTCACGATGAGCTTTACTTTCGAATCAATTTAAAACAAAGCTAAAGCAATAAGGTTCATTAATATCAATAATTATGTTGTAAAAAGGAATCAAACAAAATATGAATCCAAATTATCTTCAGTCTTAATATATGCTGAAATGAGTATAGGTATATTCAATAACTATGTAGATTAATATATGCACCTAATGCTGCAAAATATTTACATACAAATACATTAATTTAACTGCCAAGTAACTTTATTTATAATTGAATATCACCGTAATGCTCACCGCTGGATTTTTTATTCCTAAAAAATATTTTTGCTATTATAAAGAGAATCGAAAATAGAAGTTAGGAAAATATCTACATGTTCATGACGATAGTAGAAGTAGACGCTTCATTAGAATAATCGGGAAGAATTTCAAGTTACAGGCGTATTGGAAAACACTCAGTATATACTATCCTTTATGTCCCAATTGTTAAAGTAAAATTATAGGACAGCAAAGGATAATTCATTATTATTATCATTATTATTGGTAATCGGTTAAGTTAGGTCTTTGATATGAAACATTTATCAATATAAATAACTCAGAAACACTCGCCTTTCAAGATATTGCTGACAGACATTTCATGTGATAAGTGTCTTTTCCCCTACCAGATAGGTACGTTCCACTATTTCTTTCGTCGGCAGTACCCGTCAGAGGCACGCAAATAAATGTTTTATGCAGTAGGCATGGATTTTCTCAGGTCATAGGGACGCAAGTACGTATCCCATAATATATTCTAATCTAGTTAAGCAAAATAAGTTTCAAGTTTCTTTATAAAAACGTAACATATGCCATATAAAAGTAGCGCCTAGGTATTGATTAGGAAAAGAAGCATCCGCAAAAATTAAGTTCTGAGTGTTTTTAAAAATGGATAAAAACCAAAAAAGAGGTTATTATTTCATATTGACGATTTTCATCTTCTAATTAGAACTGGAATATGAGGTTAAAATTCAAAGGACCAGATTTCATTCCAAATTGTTGGTTTTACAATTTAATAAAATTAAATAACATATATATATATATATATATATATAAGTCAATTTATTATTAAAAATATAGCTAAAATATATAATATTATATTAAAATAACTATTATTCTTGCTGAAAACGTGCATGTAAATTATTTCGTATACTTAGTTACGCAAAGGCATTAATGTGGAAATGATTAAGACGATCGCTTAGGAATTCACATTGAACTACTACTTAAAGTGAACACAATTGAAGTTCGATATCATAGTCAGTTTATATTCAAATATCCTTAAGTACCTATATAAAACGGAAGTAATAATATTATAAAAGTAAGTTTACGAGAACCTTTCTTAAAGCTAAACGCAGACACTGATAAACTGTTGTTCCGTTCTTCTTTGATGGATAAACTTCATATGCATGTATACCCTGCAGCCAAGACGGCTTAAGCATCATCGCGAGGGGATGGAGAATGGGTCATCAGGAATTGGGTTAGTAGTAAAAACCGCCAAGTTGTTGCTATCACCTGCCGTTCACAAAGAAAGAATTTAAAAAATGATTCGGTATCTATTTATTTAATTTAATGCTTCTAGTTCGATGAGTAAATATAAGAGGGGACACAAATAGCGAATTAAACATCCGGAATATAATAAACCTCTCAAATGCGTTCTAAAACTTTTATCCGATGATAAATCTATTCTCCAATTATGCCAACCTGCAAACATCTCAATGACATTTTTACTTTATCATAAAAAATTTAATCATGCAATAACTTAATGCATACTTGGATAAATCAATATGCGACACTTGTTCTTCTTCCTCTGCTGAAACTTCAACCCATTATTCCCATCTCTGGCAATACCATGTATCCTTTACATTCCCAGCCCACTTCCCCACTCTCATACTCCTTGCACGATCCATTTCCTCGCTCTCCTCCAGTCCTCCTTCCTTTCCTTCTCTCCCTCTCCATCCCTCACTTCCTCCCACTCTCCTGTCCACGTTCACTTTTTGCCCTTCTCGAACCTCTCCTCGTCCACTTTCCCCCTCTCTATCTCCCTCTTACTCACTCGTGAGTGCAAGTATTTTTGGATGCCCTTAGGAGGAAGAATTACGGCCTTCTGGCGAGATTGGGTTCGAGAGACAAAAATTCGGACGCCCTTAAAAAGGGAGAGGAGAAGAGAGGCATCCATCCCTTACTTCTTCTGGCACCGCCGCTCCCCCTGCGAACCTTCCACACCTCCCCCCC
>LYUA01000823.1:287568-299986 GCA_002093875.1 Calopteryx splendens
GTCCATAAATTCAATCCTTTTGATTTACCGTCGATGGATACAAATTCTTAAAGAGCTAATAGAATATGCTGACCGAAATAGAAGAAAATCAATAAGATAATAACGCATTAATTAGAAATGAAACTATGGACGGCATTTAAAAAAATTATTTGGGAAATACAGCGCAACTAAAAGAAATAATTTACTTATAACTGTTCACATATTTTTCTTAATTCTCCATATCAGTAGCATAAATTCCGATTATATTCTGAAAGCGGAAAATAATTATGATAGCCATAATATTTATTTCTTCGTGATAACATTCATACAGTGAAAAATGTTTTTATTTTTTCAACTGTTAAGAGTTCTGTTTATCAAAAACTCGAAAATCAATAGCATTCGATTAGAAAATTCAGTTATATAAAATGAGTCAATGCGTAGGTAAATACAAATATTCCTAACAATCCTCGCAGGAACGAGTAGTTTTTTAATGAGCACTGATAAGTCACAAGTATATATATTTACTACAGAATTTTTATTCCTCGAGCTATTGATCTCAGGAATCAACAAAGACTCCAATCCTAAAACTAATTCATGTTTGAAATAATCTCAAAAATACATTTTTATAACAATTACACTTCACACATGAAAACTATGAGCATATTTTCAATTGCTTTAGATTTTTAGGATTCTACTAACGACAAAAAACAGACCAACATAGATTGTTAAGTGCAAAATAATTAAAAACTTGCTACAGAACAGAAAATACATAAACGAGATTTCAACTTCCGTTGCTAACCAAGTGCAAAAACGTTAGCTCTATGAAATATTAAAAAACGGCCTGATTGGTCACGTAATCATTTGCCATTCTTCAGTTTCATTCTGTTGCACTCTGTTCTTCACCTCTGTTAGCACTCCACCGCATGGTCTTATATGGAGAGAATGTATATTTATCCGCATCATACGCCACAGAGGCTTATGTTGGGGGAACACCATCTGGATATCAGCCGTAAAACGCCGAGAGAAGATAAAAATATGAACACGAAAAGTAACCAGCGATGAGAAAATAAAGGATGATATTTAAAGTTTTATGGAATTTAAATTTATATGGAATGCGTTTCACTCTAAACTATTGATATACAATTGCGACACCAAATTATAACTGCTTAAATAAACGCTGTCATGAGCAGAAAGTAATCCATTAAGAAACTAAATCATTAATGGCATAAAGAACCTTCTCCACTCATATATAAACTTAAATTATTTTATTATTTTTCATGACATTTTTTTAAATACTTATATTTAAATGTCTGTTAGTTTATATCATCCTCGCAATCTATCCTATCAATCTTAGTCAATCTATCGATGGAATAAGAAATTTTCATGATATCAACTGACCATAAATATGCTTAGTGTTTTCTAAATCTGGCATTATTCCTCCAAAATTCCTCCTTCCTTTTTAAAAAAATACCAATTCCTATCCGCGCAATAATTCCGATACACTAGACTGAAACGAAATGAAAGAAAACTCCGAAAGAACCTATCCTATTCCAAAACGTGCTTAAGTAAATATGTGTTTCTATTGATTCTTACTTAAGATAAAGTCATGGTAAGTAAGTAACTGTTAAAAATCATATAATACTAAAAAATAAAGTTTACCCAGAAAAAAATTCGATTAAAAACTATGAAGACCGCTCGGGTTCTCACATAGGTGCTCCTGGGATATTGCGGTGCTCGCGAGTTTCAGTCCCGCCTTTGGCATAGATGTTGCGGCATAGAATAATTGATACTCTGCGTTTGAATTACAATATTACATAGGCCTCGCAGTGCATTGAAAACGAATTTACTATTGCTATTAACCGAATGTAAAGGGTAGAGAATAAAATATCTTTATTAAATTATTCCGAATCGTCCCTAGTAATTTGTAAAATTTTATATCTTCTTACATTTCCATAACTCTGCACCTGCATCAAAGAAAAATATTTAATTTGAAATATCTTAAAATTCTGAATTAAATTAAAATATTGAAAAACCGTCCAGATGTATACTATAACTACAGACAAAGTACGTCTTCACCTCATGCATTATATTTTCCCCTTTGATCTAATGGGAAGAGAGATTTAAGGCTAAAATGTCTGAATTGTGTTGACGGTTAAAAAAACCAGCTAAGCATACCTTCCATGACCACTTAAAAAATAAAATTTCCAACTTGCATCGCGTTGCTCTAGTAATGGAGTCCTACCTCACTCCACTCCTGTCTTTTCTTTTATACCTTAAGCAATGAGTGTCCCGACGCCTATAGCAGCGGTTCGTAATTAATCTCTGGATGGAAAGCAGGTTGAGCAGGGCACTTGCCAATTCCACCCATCAAGGCGCCTTACAAACGCATTTCGGTACACTTGGCGCTGGAGAAGGTCATCGAGCAGAATAGCGAGTGGCCACGAGTTCAGTGCATATGTGTGCGACCGCGAGGGGGCACTCTAGTCCGTTGTGTGTGAGTTGGGGAGTGAGCGGGACACCGTGGCACCCAAGGAGATGAAAGAGGACTACGGAATATAAACTAACTTAATGAGAGATGTGAAGTAGATTTAGCAGCCAATTAAGTTCGCATACGTGAGAAAACTGTGATACTTTTTGGATGAAATGAAACGAGAAGGAAAGTGCCGACGATTTTCATACCGAAACTGTTGGCCAGCAAAAATCAGTCGTGGTTGTATTTCGTATAATACTAGCGATAGTACACTGGTAGATAATAACTAGAAGAGATAAGTGAACACAATATATACGCTAGATGTTAGATGGGCATCTTGGATCATATGAGCTGGAAAAGATAAAGTAAGAAGATTAAGGGATGCGAGGAAAGGAGGCTTATCACCGCGAGTATTTAAAGATGCACTGTTTTATAATTCTTTCACAGTCGTTTTTCTCTCCCAATCATTGAGCATGCGTGTTGTGAAACCTTTCGTCCAAGAAAAATTCCTGAATAGATAGCTAAATTGTGCTCTAGCTTGGCGTTATATGTCACCAAAGAAACAGCATTGATATACTTTTGGAAGATTTTATTAAAGCATAGGTATAATAATAACAGTTTATTTCTTTCATCGTGCAATGAGTACGTATACAAAAAACTACAAATGAAAGCTTTAGGTGGCCTTGATGGTCATCCCTTTTTTAAGACTACCTTCATTAAATTATAGTGCGTCGACAATTATTAATTTTTTTTACTATGAGTATTAAAATTGAATTAACAAAAATCAAAAAATTTCAGCTTACTTAAAGAAATATACTGAACAAAAACCAACAGAAATACAGATATTTCATCTATTTAATTCTCTCTATACTAAGCATATGTGTCGAACCTCAATTTTTTTTAAATACTTAACATTTCTCCCACCTTCTTTCTTAGGATTTTTTGGTTGAAAGAGTTTTCCGTGGAATTAAAACCGCTCTGAACAGCCAAATGTCTAGATAAATTGAAATACGATGTATTCCAATTCAGTACAGGTGTCTGTACATAAATGCAAATAAAAAAGGGAAGAAGGAGAACGATCTTAAACAAAACGCAATGCGACGCCATGGAGATAGTTCGTTCAGGATACAGAGTAGATTCAGGAGGAAGGAACGATGAAATCCAAAAGAAACGAGAACCCCGGAAGGGTTGCAAGAGAACAAGAACCGAAGGGTTGAAGGGGATTGTTGTGTGGTTGAAGGGGTTGTTAAGGACGGCAATAAAGGCAAAGGAGCATGGGGTCAAAGCGAGGATCCCGTTTCCCTTCTGGTCGCTAAACGAAAATAATTTGGTTTAAGTCACTTCCCTCTCACCTTCCTTCCCGCCGGAGCACACGCACGCCCTCGGAGTCGTCCATCCCACGTCCCCATCTAACGCCGTACTAACCATCGCTACGTCTCTAACCGAGAGCAATCTACTTAAGAGGCCGCCGACGTCAATGCGAGTCACCGCCGTCGATTCCGAAACCGCCGCCACCAGCAAAATGGCATCATTGATGGCTTTTGTGCACTAATTCTCACTTGGAGTGCGGTGGTTTGGGGACGCCTAACTCCCTGCGTAATTGTGCCTGTAATTCCTGGCTACGTTCCAGCCGGAGGGAAGAGCGGGCGAGGGTTTTGAGGAAGCAGGATTTAGGATGACAACAGTGTGTGTGTGGTGGGGGGGGTAAAGTTAAAGGGATGGGAAAAAATCAAGATGGTGCAAAAAAAGGGGTGCAGAGAGGGGAGGAGAGTAGGTGACAATCAGTCAGACAGGGGCGAGACTAAACTTCCGAGCCATATTATTTCCCGTTTCCCCAAATATTTACTTGCAAAACGTTAACTTTTATTGGGTATTGCAATTTCCATGCAATGACGGGGCCGATATGAGGCAAAGAGATAGAGGTGTATGGCAGGGAAAATCGGTTTTAAAAAGATTACCTTACCTGAAATGAGCGAAAAAAGAACTCAGTTTAACGTACCGATTTGGATTCAGGTTGGTCAATAGGAATGAGGCTGAAGCATGGGATACAAACATGTTCTTAAGAAAAAAAAAGTTATTTCTTTATTATTTTTAAACATAAATTCAACCTAACATTACATAATTCTGGACGTAAATTAGTTAACCAGTCAGTCCAAATGAGTAAGTCGTTTGAAAGCAGCTGAAATGTGTAACACACTCGAAACAGCTAAAAATAAATCTACTCCGATTATGTTCATGTGCGTGCATAATAATTTTATATTTAAGGACGAAAAATGTACGCGATTACATTTTTCTTCCAACCCTATACTCTTATTCTCACATGTTAAGACAATTATTGCCACTATAAATATTATATTACAATTAATGAATATCAATATAGCTCAAATGAGTATATTATAAATATGATAAATATTATTCTGGTAATGATATTAGCATCCCAGCAATCGAAATAATTAGAAATATTTTAGCATGAAAATTAATATTAACTTTTTAAATGTCGTATTTGAAAGTTTTACGGTTGTATTACATTAAAAAATCAAAAATTATATATTCAACGTTTCAAAATTTCTGCTTCCACTCTTTCCCATCTGCGGGCTAGGTGACGAAAGTACTCTTGTCCCTTAATTTCTCTCTAAAGTGTGTATGCACGACATTTCCATGCAAATTCATTGCTGGCTTAAAAAACAATGGACAAAACAAAACAAATGTCAGTAGTCTCTTGAAATAAACATAAAATTGATCGACCACCCAAAAATATTCATGAGCAATCATGAGTTAAAATTATCAACAACTGTTCAATTTTCATACAGAATTATTTTTAGGACGGAAAGTTGTGAAATATGTTACTCACGTTTCTCTCACTCTCTCTCTCTCTCGATTCGTCTTCTCTGCCCAAAACACTCAAAATGCAGGACTCGAGGGATCCCTGGCGGAGCTCGACCTATCGGAGAACCGACTCGACGCTTTTCCTCTAGCTGCCCTCCGACGCCTCCAGCATCTTCGCTCGCTTCAGCTCGCTTGGAACGCAATCGGAGCCATGCCCAGCAAGGATGACGAAGACGATGACGGACACGTAAACCAGCAACTCACCACCATCTCCGAGGAACCCCCAAGGCTGCCGTCGCTCCTAAACCTCGATCTCGGGTCGAACGACTTTGAGGTCTTACCCGCGAGGGCGTTCAGCGCTTTGCCGTCACTGAGGACACTGTCCTTAACGCACAACGCTGTCAGCGCGGTTCACCGGGACGCCTTTGACGGACTGACGGATCTGGAGACAATTGACTTAAGCTTCAACCGAGTGTCCAGTTTGGAAGCCGGGACGTTTAGAGCCAACCTCCGGGTAAAGACTGTAGATTTCAGCGGGAACCACTTGCACGGAATTTCCGGTGTGTTCTCAGGTTTGCCGGAGTTGAGGGAGCTGCTCCTTCCTGACAACAATGTTCTGGAAATTCCGGGAGACACCTTCGAAGGTAAATGTTGCCATATGGTTAGCATACATCACTTAATCACTGAAACGTTATAGGGCATAATAATGTAAAAGTTAAGAAAAACTTAAAATCAAGCAAACTCTTTACTTATACATATTTAAATTCCACATTGAACTAACGTAATTGGGAAATCATAATTTTTCCCAAATTAAACTCATAAACAGTATCTAATTTATGCCATCCAATACAGTGACAAAATTAAATAAATATACGTGGTCAACAATAAGTTACTAACCGTCTTAAAAACCTAGAGCTATCACATTTTAATGGATTATTGTAACAATAACCTTCAAGTCTGACTAATACAAAATTTTTTATTACCTGTGTTTTTAAATTATATCAAGTCTTTGGAATTTTAATGTGGAAAATTTATTGTTGCAATGAATATTTTTAGTGGGAATTTTTATCCTTAGGTTATATTTTGGACACGAAAACAAGGAAAATAACGAGTAAAGGCCAATGGTTCATGTGTTTTTGTTCATACCAGTTAACACATAATAATGTAAAATGATCATTAAGAAAAGTTATCATAATAATATAAGGAAATTCAGTAACATCCTTGTATCAAAATCGATAGTAGTATAATAGTAATAATAATTATTATAGTAAAAGTTATGAAATAATTAATCATACCACGATATGTTATAGCAATTAAAAACATACCGGTTACCAGAATCTTCATTAAGGAAACAAAGCCTTTAGTCGTATCAACTGTAGCCATCAGCCATATTAAAAAATTATCCTGAACGTAATAGGTTGAGATATACCTTGTATTTTTTTATAATTCTAAAAATAATATATTTAATAAATTTTAAAAATGGTCATGCATTAATTTCTTTGTGATAACTTATACTAAAATAAAAGTATAAAACGCTTATTTTACCCTTGCTTATTTTACTCAACGTTTTCACTCTGCGTTGAAATTTGATACCATTGATACCATTATTAAAAGCCCTGCGAAACTATTCATGTTTTACTATCATTCAAATTTGTTAGTACATCAACATTCTTACTTTCCCAATGATTGGTAATATTTAAAATCGATTTTTCCCCAAAAAGCATATGGATTTATAAATTATGCACGAGTATGAACTGTAAATTAATCCAGAAAAAAGGTCAATTATTTCAGTATTCATGTCGAGACTAAACTGATGTTTAATCCATAAGTTTTCATGCTAAACTTTATCCCAAAGACCCTCACTTTTAATCATTATTCGTTACGCTTCGCTTCCCAACTCAGGTTCTACTTAGCAAATTTTCATCTTTCATTCATAATCTTCATCATATACTGTCAAAATTATTCCATTTAGCTCTCAGGTTACTTTATCATATATCCTTCTCTGAAATTCGCATCCCGTCATCCATTTCATTCAAGATTCCGTCCCCCTCAATTTTTTTAAACATACAAAGTGGCTAATACCAAGGGAATTTGCTTTCAGGGTGCACGGAACTAAGCGTTTTGGATTTGGAGCGTAACGCAATTCGACGCGTGGACGAGGCATCCCTACTTCCGCTCCCTCGGCTTAACACCCTGAGACTGGGAGAAAACCTCATTGAAGGGCTGCCAAAAGGGCTTTTCCAGAGGAGTAGATACCTATCCTCCCTCAGCCTGGATGGAAACCGCATAACAAGGCAAGTGAAAACACATTGTCTTCTGTGTTATTAGTGATAAAAATAACCCTTTCAGAGGCTAGACTACCAGAAAACCGACGTCTTCGGTAAGGTACGCTCTCTCCCGTTCAAGGATATATTTTGCGTGATTCCAATATCATTGTATATGAAACGGATTGCCGCAACCTAGCGCAAGGCAAAAATATTTATTCTAATTGACACTCTGCTTATTAAATCTCTTTAAATGTATTTCCTAGGTCTTTCTACAGTATTTTCTATAAACATATTTTCATATTTTTATTTCCAGCCCAAAGTTATGGGGATTCCCATTCATATTAAATGCATCATAATCTCCACACCTAGTTATTTATTTTTTGCACTATGGCGTTTATCTTCTAGTTGATTGACTATTCTAGAAAAAAACAACGTCGTAGAATGCAATAAATAAGCATAATATTTAAAAACATACCAATCGCAGAACACACATCTCTTTTAAACACTAATAATTTAAAACTTTCAATTCATTTTATCAGGTTTTCCTTTCATGTTCACAGAAACAAAAAATTATAAAAGTAAACTTTATGTAATTTAATTACTTGCAGCACTGAATACAAATTTATATTGCTTGTTTTATAGCGCTCTGTGCAGTCACGCGTTTTCTCCAAAAAATTCGAAGGATATTCAAAGAAGAGCTTCTTTCACGTTTAAGTAATGTTATCCACAAAAGTATCCATTTCCATACGAGTCGTGATAGTTAGAATGCACCGCAAAATAAAACAGGATTGTGGATACAAAGGTAATATAAAAAAACTTATAAATCAAAAATTCCCGCGGACCTCATATCTCACGCTACGTGCATCTCGTCACGCCCTCCAACATTCACCGTGAATCACGTAACGAGTGCCCAACGCGCCTATGTCTTCCAACTCCACCTCATCAGTTACCTCTCTCTCTCTCTCACTAGTCACGTCCTCCCGATCCAAAGTAAAAAAACCACAGCGTTAAAAAAAATAAAATCAAGAAAATAATCCACTCCTCCCACTAGGGCCACTTATCGATTGCCCACCGTGCCTCCATCTCCATACTCCCTACTCCCCCATTCTTCCCTCCCCCTTTTCCTTTTTCTCTCCGGTGCAACTCCTTTTAAAAACAAAAAACGAAATGTTTCCCGTACAACGACCGGAGGAAAAAAATACGCGGAGAGAACTTCTGTAGTCCTCGAGGAAAAAAACAAAACAAGTGGCGTAAAAAAGGATGGAGAGAAATCAAGAGAAAAAAAATATTTTCGCCCGCCTCCCCGACATCTCCTCGCCCTTCCCAGATAGTTATGCTACAACTGCTGCTGCCACATAAGCAATGTTCTTCCCTAAACTCGCATCAAACCCCCGCTTTAACATCCCGCCGCCGTTCCCGCTCCTCTCCCACCCCCGGGCCCCTTCTCTGCCTTCCCGCCGCCCATTTCTCTTGAATCGCCGCCCCTCTCCTCCCCCCACTCCCTCCTCCCCTTCTCAACCCCCTCCGCGCGCCCACCTTACCCCCTTTTTACCCGCTCTGCTGCCTCTCCCGCCTCCTCCTCCGTGAACCCATACCACTTCAAATGTTCCCCGGCTTCGACTACTTCACTCCCCCACCCTCACGCGCGTAACTACACCCTTGTTTCCACTGCATCCTTCTCCTCTCCTTTTTTTTCTTTATTTGGGAGGCGGAAGGGAGAGGGATGTAGGTTGGGTTGGAGGCTGGAAGAGAATTAGGGGGTGTGTCTGGGAGGGAACTTCGGAAGCTCATTAAACTCGAATGGAAGCATACAAGTGGCGAGAGTGGGGAAGGAGAGGAGTGGGAGGGTTAGAGGAGAGGCGGCAGTTGTGCAGGGAGTATTGTGGAGACCGAAGGGGTATGGAGGGTTAAGGACGTTAAGCATGCGGAGATAGGGCTTGCGAGGGGCGAAACGAAAAGAAGGGGTTAAAGGAGGGTAGGAGTGGTTTCAACTTCCTTGCACGAAAATGACGCACGATTTCTACGAGCCAGTATCCATTAAATATGAGGAAAATTTATCCCCTCTTGCTCAACTTTGCAAAGGCCAAGAAATAACGGAGCAGGGTGGCATAATAAATAAGGATTTGTTACCTCGAAAAGAGTGTTGTGTTTTCGGTTTTTCCTCCATTCCCGAGCATTTTTTTCCCCAATGAAAAATAGATGTGAACAAAGAAGGTCGAAATTAAGGCGGAAGTTGCTTTCTAAGAAGATTTTAATTCATTACTGCCCTGGTGTTATACGAATCCCATGTTTTAACTAGAACTATCGTTTAGTTTTGGGATAAACGTTTCCAAAGGCACAGCGAATTTTTCCCAGCAGCATTTATGAATATAAATTCCAAAGAATAGAGTAAAACTAATAATTCCTGGCATTAATTAGACCCGTGGTTGTGCCGGGTTAAAGAAAAATTATAAGCATAATTGAAGAACCGAGTTTTAGCTCTAGACTCGGGCTATGCGACTCACCCGTATATTTAGGCAGCATCTGCTTACAATTGCATGACGTGCTGCATACATCAAGGATATTTTCTTTCCCGTCCTGTATTCGTTAACTTCATAGGATTTTCATTAGGTTAATGCGCTCCTCTCTAGCGAGCATTACCAATTACACTAATTGCAAGCGTTTCCTTTTTCCTCTTTCATAGTTTTTGAGAGATAAATTAAGACTGAAAACTGTAATAATACAAAACACCAGAAATCCTAGCTAAACACGAACCAATCCGAAAAATGTGTAACATAAATTTCTTTGACATATGCATTTAGCAAAAATTAAAATAAAAATTAGCAAACTGGGTAGACAGCTAAACTTTAAAAATAGTTTTCGAGGCCGAAGCTACAGTTATCTAGGTGTCGAGTATGAAAAAGGTGGGCTCAGTAGAAAACGTGGTTCTTTCTACAACAGAGCAATTCCATCAAGGGGATCAACGCTCAACGGGCGAATTTTTAAACTTTTACTTGGGGAAGTAAACGATTATTTTGAAATATTATGTTTTTATAAGGTTTAAACTACAGTAATAAACCCGAAGTTCGGATTGGTTGATGAAGGTAGAGCTGACTCAATACTAAGCCCAAGCGTATGTATTTCACACATAAGTAATCCTTTCCTTGTGCCACCTGCAGTTTCCCAGGATGACCTGATACCCGAAAAATCACACTTTCGGTGACGCTGAGGGTATCAAAATGCGTCTCCTGGAATTGAACCCTGGCCCTCCGGTCAGAAGCCTAGCGGTATAACCATTGGACTTCTATACCCCTATGATAACTATTAGGTAACCAAAAAGTTTGAAACACAATTTTCGATCACATCCACTAAAATTTCCTCTAAATAACCATCTTTAACTTCACATGTGAACATACATTTTCATAAAAACCATTATTCACAAGAAATATAAATCCAGCGATTACTACAGGATAAGTGTGGCCCCGGGCTATTCAGCTATCAGCTTTAACGTAGGTTAGGACGATGCAACATTTCCAATCAAGAAATGGATCACATCATAATGGTCTTTATTTAAAAAATAGGTTTTATTAAATATGTTATCAATGAATCCCTCGTAAATTCATTAATTGATAATTATGTAGACAGAAATCGATTTCATGCTGATGATCAAACGCTATTAAATCTTTTTCGAAATGAAAAAATACTGCTAATAGAGAATTTGTTTATTTAGAAAATGGAATGTTTTCCCAGATTCAAGTCTTAAATCATTCGATATGTTATCAAGCTGACGATGAATATTATTTTTAACGTATATAAATTTGCCAGCTGTCTTCATTTAAGCAAGTAAATAAATACCTGTTCATTGAAAAAAAATATTCACATGGAACATGACTTTAATTCATTTTTCTCTTAACACATATTTTTGTCATATCCAATTTATAACTAATTTGACATTTAAACACTTTTCTCCTTACAATCTAAATTATACACGCTTGCTGATGATCAGTTCTAAATGTTAGGGAGCATTCTGATATGATGTTTAATATATAATGAATATAGGGGGACGTGGTTGTCCAGTGAGTAGGGCGCTCAGCCGTTTTGAATGGGAGGGTCTGAGTTCGATTCAGAGTGACGCATCAGGGCTACCTCAGCTTAACCCAAGCTGTGTGGTTTTTTCGGGTATAAGGTCATCCTGGGAATCCGGGAGCGGTACAGGGGAAGGAACTGTCCCTCCAATTAGGATGGGTGAATTTCAGACGCCGTAGGGCTTAGTATTGGGTGACCTCTACCCTCACCTATCAAACCAACCCTCGGATTCATTACTGTTGGATCATGAATAAATATTGAGCCAAGAACGCAATTAATTATTAAGCATGAAGATGTAAATGCAATGTTTGTTCATTCATTCAACGACCTGATTATCTGTAGACAGTCATCAATTAAAATCTGAAGTAAATGTCGCTAGCTCTTTATAACAACGTGATGTTTCCATCAGCACCCATAGTTACTTATAAAAAGATGCTGAAGGACATACACTGTAATTGAATCGTAAATTTCATTATGATTCAATATAAATATTGTATTTTACACATTTTAATGACATAAAATAGGTCAATCAAAGTCTTATCTTCTAAATTTCCATTATCTCATATTAATTTTTTAAATAATGCATTCCGCTACTTTATTTCATATCTTATATCTCCATCATGTAACATTATTTCATCTTCATTTTGGTAGACTACCCTTTTACTGTTTTTCCACTGCGCGCAGCCGAGTGATGCTCACATTTGGAAAAATTGATTAGAATAAACAATTACTAGCATTTGACAGACTTGAATCAGCAATAAGTGAAAAAACTAACACTTTAGACAAGATTAGAAAACTCTGGCATTCAATA
>LYUA01000823.1:301522-317779 GCA_002093875.1 Calopteryx splendens
CAATTATCATGAACTGATTCGCGCTTTATTTTACTAATGATTATTCAATGATTATTTCCTTATGCCCTAGCCTTCAGTAATTGTCGCCATAATAAGCGGAGACTGCAATTAAGTTCTATTTATTATTAGGGTCATGGTCGGCCAACATGAAAATAATTTTAGAAAACTAACCGCAGCTGTTTTCAAGAGATTAATTTACAATGGTGTTAATTGCTTAAAGCAATGATTATAGATTACATCGCTTCGATGGTTGTCGTCAAACAGACAAAATCAGATGAAAAATTATGCAATTGGTTTTGATTTCGTTAGCTAATCGTGTTGAAAAATACGAAACAATGAGTTATTATAATATGACACGCAATACGAAATTTTACTGAAAAAGTTCAATTAGCTAATAATTTTAAATTAATCAAAAAGTTTATTATTAATATACCCTATTTAAATGCGTTTCATCGTTGATCCAAAGCATGTTCAGTGAATGGTCAATGTAAATTGGCAGAATATAAGAGAAGTTACGAACATAAAATCTGGATCAAAATTATTATTTTACTACCTCTATGAAATTATTATAGTTTTCCTAACTTAAAAGCTCTACACCTCAAACAAAGTTCCATAAACAAATCATAGTTCTAATCAGTGCAAAATATTCCATTAACATTAAACTGCATTAAACTGTCTTAATCCATCAAGAATGAATCGGAATTAATTTTGTTTTTCAAGTTTTTAACATCAATAATGGAAAAAAATTATAACCAATTATATTGAATATAGTTTACCCTCTTCGTTAAAAATAGATTAATGTTCTATGTGCATTTTTTACATCTCACAGTTTGGAGTCCGGCCTATTCGCATCCCTGGAGAAATCGCTCAAGGAACTTCGACTGCAAGGTAACAGACTGGAATCGGTGGGTCGCGATGACCTACATCCCTTACCATCGCTGCTCGAACTGCACCTGCAGAGAAACAAGCTCTCCACCGTCGCCCCTGGGGCCTTTCGCTCGCTCAGGACCATCCAGCATGCCAACTTGGCGGGGAATAAGCTCACTCACTTGGGAGACGTGTTCGGCCGCTCCTATGAATCCCACGTCCCTGACGATAGGCCATCACTCGCACACCCAGCGTACCCGGGCTCCTCACCCACGGAGCCAGCAATGCCGCCCGCCTCCCTCGTTTCCCTTCAGCTCGGAGGAAACAGGATCGAGGCACTGTCGGAGGCGGCACTGAAAGGACAGACCGCAGTGCAAATTCTCTGGCTGTCCCACAACAAATTAGTGCGTCTGCCCCGAGCTCTACTGGCGGATCTCGGATCAGTAAGGAGACTCTACCTGGCCGACAACAGGCTGGCAAATATTGAGGACCATGCTTTTGCGGGCATGCACTCATTAAGATTCATCGACCTATCCCGAAACAAGTTGTCACATGTGTCCGCCTTGACGTTCTCAGGAATGTCAATGCTGGAGGAATTACGGCTTGCTGGAAACAGGTGAGAGTCGCACCCCTTCGATGAATCAAAAGGCGAAAGTTAAAAATAACCACGAAGCTAATCTCTAATCTGTGGTGTAAAAGCGCCACCTTCGGGACCGTAACTATTCGCGCTGATACATCAATCGAATATGAAGTGGTGTCACCATAATCTTATCAATCCATATTGAATGTCACTCGATTTGTATGAAATACATGAGTTATAATTACGGCGCTACGTAATGTCACAAATTATTTTCCATTAGAAATTGAATGATGTGACCTTGAATGTGTCCACTGCCACCGCCACTGATGTTTATCTCGAGAATTTTATTAGCAAACTCACCCATTAATAATTGATTCAAGGATAATAATTAATTAAAACACGATATAGTCTCTCACATTGGCAAATTTTTCTTGGATTTAGCAAGGGGATACACCGAGGATAAATTTTCATCAAGGGTGTACGTGTATGTAAAACCGGGAATACTAACAATTTGATGATCCTCGGTTTAAGTCCACATAATTTGCAAACGGGAAAGATTAAACTCGTAAATTCAAAGATATAGTTCTTAAAAGAAGTTATAATATTCTCTAAAGCCACTCGCACCCGTTTAATTCCCTATCTTGAAACTATTCTTAGCTCATATTACCCACTGAAATTTACGTGCTCACGGCTGAAATGGATATAACAAAGTAGGGTAAGTGTGACCGCATTCAAAAAGATGAGGCTGTTAATAAATCGCGTTCTTTCGCAAGTTTTGCTAATATCCGAAATCTTAGAGGACAGAGATTCTCAAAACTATAACATTAAGAAGTTTCTATCTTACGCCCATTGCCGAAGGCCATTTCTTGCTATGCTCTTTCGATTACAGGCTTCGTAAATGAAGAGCTCATGCTCCGTAGGTGCAAACTCCTCTTTTTAATCACCTTTAGAGGATTTAAAGTATTTTTTCCGATTTTACGACAATGGTCACCGTCATACAACATTTGAGGTCGAGTTCATCTAGCTAGTAAATCTTAAAATAAATTTATGTATAACTAAACAAATTATTAATATAAACATAATTCTACAGCAAATTAGGTTAATTCACAGTGGATGATTATTGAAATTTCCACAAACGCCCACTGTCAAGGGAGCAAGCAAATATAAAATCATCAAATTGAATTGAAGACTTAACTAAACGTTCAAGAAGGAAAATTTACTGGAGAAAATATATTTTCAGTTCATCACTGTACCTCAAAGGACTTAAATTTATTCTGAAAACGAAACAAAAAAAATAGTGGGCCTTTTACTACTAACACGAAAAAATAAAGAGCTGAATTACCAACTGTTTTCACATGGTAGGAAACAAGTCTATCACAAGGACGGAAATGGGTTTTTGGTGGGGAGAAGGAAAGAAAAGAGGCTTATCAGAAATCCCCGCGCTGCCACAGCTATGCAAAGGTATCGTACTGAATTATGCACATTTTTCCCAGGCTATTAAATGGCCCTACATTGGAAGTTCGAAGGACACCTCAATTCTTTGATCAGAATAAGTGAGACCTTTTATTTTGTGAGAAGTAGCGTTTGACGTCCATTCCGTTCCTCTTCATTCACGACGCCCGGACTCGAAAGACAAATGACAAGATGGGGCAGTGTAGGTAGAATGTAACTGCCAGAAAGAAGAGGAGGAGAGGAGGAGAAGTCGGAGTAGAAATAAAATAGCACAATAGCCTCAGGAACGCAGTCGACCTCCGCAAACGACACAGCTGCACACATAGATAGTCGCACCAGCGTGAATTAGTTCTTCCGTGGATCTCTATTACACAGAAGACTCCTGTATCCCCATTTTCTCCCTCCACACCTCCCTTTACCTCTCTCACTCACTTACAAACTCCATTCCCTCCATCCCCGTACTTTTTTTCAATATGTACTTGCATTCAGACATCCCGAACTCAACGGTAAACTCGCTCATGTATCCCAAATAATTCCATCTCCTCCTTCATACCTTTAGCTCTCCGCGTGCAGTTCCCATCGCGCATTCAAATACTCTTCACAACAATCTTCTGTGGCTCAAGGACAAAGAAACGAACGTTTCAGTGTACACTTGTTTTTGCTTATCTGTACGCGCGCATGACGGGGAGATTTCCATGGCGACGACACTGGACTAACACATTAGCTTCCCGGTACTGCTGTCCTGTTTCTTTCTACCTATCTCTCTCTCTCCCTCCCTCGTCCTTCGCCTTTTTCCATCTATCCCTCCTCCACTCCCGCCATTTTCCTCCCGTTTAATGCCTGGAAGAAAAACAAAGTAAAACCTAACACTATCTAACGTTTATTTGAGGGAAAAAAGGACTACACTGCCACGTAGTAAAAAGAGCTTTGGGTGCCCACCCCATCAAAAGCATCTATGTTTCCCTGTGAAAAAGTTAACGCATTATCTCATTTTTTCTTCATCCTAACGTGGTCTACCCCTTTTTTACCCAACTGGCATTAACCGCAATGATACATGCGTACACGCTCTATGTTTATCTGAGTCCAAAAATAAGGCATTCATCTTTCGCAAAACATTGGGTGGCGTTATATGAAAATACCCTCTAGTGGAGGACGTCATTATTCCTAATTCAAAGTCACATTATTGTATAACTGTTAAACTCATATTATTTCACTAATTTAGCTACTGTATTGTGTATAATTTGCTACTGTTTTCTAATTTATTATCAAATTATTGGAATTAATTTAATTCCCTTTCTCGTTCAACATTTTCTTTAATTTATAAAAAAAAACTTTTCTGTTTCATAACGCAGAATATACTCATTTCCACTAAAAAAAGGTAGGTGTATTAAGAGTAATGCATCTTTCTTAACATTTTACTTGAAGTAGTAAAAATGGGTTTTCAACATTATCCAAAACCATTCCTTTGTTATCGCTACGCTATTCAGATGCAGGCAGCTTCCATCACAGTAGAAACTTACACCTAGGCAAAAGGCTGTGCTGAATAATAAATCAAGATAACAAACTTTTAATTCAGTCAGCTCTTGTTATTCCCTATAAACAAAATAAAAAAAACCTTTGTTCTCAATGAATTAAAATCTCTGAATTTCCAATGGTGCCCACAAAAAAGTTTCCAGAGGAATTCGTCATTACGAGAAATAATCAAAACCGCCTCCAGTGACCTATTCCACCTCTTGTTTTGTCATTATTTCACGACTCCCAATTAAAAAGTATCCACTCTAGAGCTGTCTTACTCACCCCACCTCTAACGCACGTCTCTCCCTCATTCAACCTCCCTTTTTTCCTCCCCAATCTCTCCTAAGGCTCCGACACGTGGATGCTGGGTCATTGGCCCCACTCGTGCGCTTAAGGACCCTGGATCTTTCTCACAACCCCCTGCGTCAAGCCCTTCTCCCCGTCGACTCATCGAATTCTTCCAGCAACACTGTCGTGGTGGGCTCCAGAAGGGGTCCCTCCATAGATTACGGCGGCGCTCTGCCCACAGCGAATGTCGGCATTCCCCTTCGAGTCCTGCTCCTCAAGAATGCGTCCCTCTCAAGACTGGACCCCGCAGCCTTCAGGGGTCTCAACAACCTCAACGAGTTGGCGTTGGATGACAATAGACTGTGAGTATGCCGATTCTTTTTTTTAGATAAGTGGACATCGACAAAACCAACTCCATTAGTTTAATTTCTTCAAAAGTGAAATCCTATTTTCCTTAGCATTATTTTAATCCTGGTTTAACTTCGTCTCAAAAGGTAATCTTCCGGGAAAATCGTTCATTTTGAAGCCATTATGTCGGCTTGAAATGAGGATCGTCTTCAATGAGATTCTATTCTCGTCTCAGATCCATTAATGCTGAAAAAAATGGTTCCACACGACAAAAATAACACCACCAATCGCCAATGCTCCGATACAAATTCTATTTGACCGTTTCTTCATTCACCGGAAATGGTGACTTCTTCCTAGCTTCGTCATTCTTTTAAATTTACTGAAAAAAGTTTTTGGACCTTAATTAATTTCTTCGTCTTCAAAAGATTGATTGTGTGGAGTCACGGGGTGTCCCGTAACGTGCACTTCGGTATCGCGTGCCTCTTGTCAATGGATCGATGAAACACCGCAATGAAAAAACGCGAGCGTCAGTGTTTTGAATCTTTTTTTTACCGTGCACACCTCATTAGGTATAGCACTTGAAGGAGAGAGAATGCTCGAAAGCAAAAATTAGTTTCACTTGACAGTTTACCCATAATTCTCCTCATGATGCAACATCATTAAAATGGATCTTCTCCGTGTGACCATCGTCAAATTAAATAAGTTTTGCTTGGTCAATACATTTTAAGAATTAATCCCACGGGCTATGACGTCAATAGTTCGATGTAAACATTTTTTTCCGAGACCCTTTTGCGAGAAAGAAGGGGAAGTGACTCAATGTTGAAAATACGATAAGGAAAATAACCACTGAAGTAATATCAAGTAAAGAAAAAACACCCTGTCACCATCTATAAGTCTGTAGTTATAATATTTAAAGTTTAAACGGATTTTTCAAATTTGACCCATTACTTTCTCCACCCCACCGAGGAATCATTTTTATTTTGCTATGCTCAATAATTGAAAGCCGAAGTTAAAACAAAACTTGTATACTCAAATATATTTTTTATATACATTTATGCAGTAACTTTATGTAAAATATGCGTTAATTTACAAATTGTGCAATAATAAACGTGTGGCGATACATCTCATTTGTTCACCCTTTATTGAAGGTGTATCAAACTTTTAAGCATATAATATTACTAAGCAACTATTACTACTATAATAAACTAAGCATATTGTAAAATCCGGCGAGAAAGCAAATTATATTTAAATGAAATACCGCTACAAACTATGAACCAGCACAAAACTTAGTTGAATTAAGGAAGGATTAATCAAATTGGTTATTTAAAATATAAGCATTGCGAATAGATAAAAAATAGTTATCTCACACAAAATTACGTAAGGGGTAATACATTTCGAGGATTTCATGCTTGAAGGACCACGAAAAACCTTATTATGAGGGATAGAGTAGAACTACAATTAAATGCAAATTTAACCTAAAGCATCAAGAACAATTTCAGTATTAAATAGTATTTAACTAAGATGAATTTCCTTTAAAAGATTAACCATTAGGGCAAAATAAATGTTCAAGAAGTTTTCCAGAATATTATGTATCGTTCTTCTGGCATGCAGCACTATGCATGCAAGTCTTCTTCGCAGGAGACAGCCGTAAAAAGATGAACTGAAAGGGAAGGTAATCCTGAAAGCTACATTTAAGTCTCCTCAATAATAATATTTATTATTATTATTTTTATCAGTGGTAATCTAACGGTTAAGGTAGGTTTCTGATGGACACACCCCTTCAGCAACCCTTTTTTTCATACTTCCTACCTCCCTTCATTCCATCCAACTCTAATCTTTTCATTCCTCTCCCTCCCTTACCCAACATCCTACTACCCTTTATTACATTCTTCAACAATCAATCACCACTCAGCACTCCTCGAAACCACTTTTCCATCGGTTTTCTCCCAATCCTCCTCTCCCCCCTTCTCCCAATCCCCCCTCCTCTCCTACCATTGCCAAAACTTATTCGTTTGTTTTCCTTTCCGTCCATTTCATCCTTTCCATCCTTCTCCACAACCATGTTCAATAATGCGATCTTTTAATCGGGTAATTATGAATTTAATGAAGATGATTAAAGACTAGTTGAAATAAACAATGTGACAAGCTCGACTCTAACAAGCTAGCCGGTGAACGAGATAATAATGTTTTCCTCTTCCCTTGCAGGGATGCGGCTTCCATCTCACGCCTCTCCATACCGGGCCTCCGCGAACTCAGCATGAGTGGGAACGACCTGTCCGGCGCCGGACAGGACACGCTTTCCGGCCTACCTTCCCTTCAGAGGCTCGAGCTGGACCGGTCCCGTCTTCCACCCATCCTACCCGACGGCCTCCTCCTACCCTGCCGAAGAGGTCTGTCCCGTCTGGACCTCAGGGGCAACAACATACGCGCCTTGTCCAAGGCCGCGTTGGCCGGGCTGACCTCGCTAAGGGAGCTCCGACTCGGAGAAAACACCTTGGCCGAGATCCCTTACAATGCCCTCGCTGACACCGCAACGACCCTAGAGGTCCTCTCTGCTCCCGGAAACTCCATCAGGACGGTTAGCGCCGCGAAACTTGCGGCCGTCCCAAGGTTGAGGGAACTGGACCTCAGAGATAACGACATCGCTGTTCTCCTTTCCACGGGCTTCCTCGCGCCCTCGTTCAACGCCACAAGCCAACCTCCCCTGCCAAACCTCCTGAGCGTGGACCTCAGCGGCAACGTTTTAACCGCGGTCCCGGGAGACTTCATCAAGGGGGCACCCATACTACGACGCCTGCAATTGGCCAGAAACCGACTGAGAGAGTTTCCTTCGTCGGTGATTACCCATGCCACGTCACTGCGATGGTTGGATCTGAGTGGAAATCCTTTGGACCGCATCAGAGAAGAGACGGCGTCTTACCAGGGATCCTCGCAGCTACAGGAACTCCATATAACCGGGACAAATCTTACGGCTCTAAACACGAACGATCTTGTCTCGTTCCCCGCCCTTCTGCAACTGTCACTTTCGCAGAATCGGATATCGAGAATAGCTCCCGGGATATTCAAACCGCTGAGATCGTTGGCTGTGCTGGATTTGGGTCTGAACGAGATCGAGGTTCTTCCTGGAGACAGACTGCGAGGACTGAAATCACTGAGAACTTTCAACCTTACTCATAACCGTTTGAAGAGTTTGGATCCCTTTCCGGAAGACCTTAAATCAATTCAGGTAATAATATACTTAGTGATTAACTTATCCTTAGATATTTATGGACGAACAATTAAATGTACGAACTGAAGAAAACCACACGACACTCACTCTTACTAATTTTTTTGAATTAGTTTTAAAACTTAAAACCACTCACTATTTTATCTTTCTTTCATTGTAATAATATTTTTAATGTAATGCTTGATCTTTTTACCTGGTAAAAGATGTGATTGTACCTTATAACCACTTACATACTGCTAATTGTTACTCTCAGGCGCTCAAAATGATAAAAAGAGAATGGCATATTATTGCTCCTATGAATAGCAAAAGGAGTTGGTGAGATCAATTTGAAAAAAAATTTATCTATAATGAAGGAACCTACTAACTTTCGCTAGTAGCTAGTACACTTCAGGTATAGCACGTTGTTCTTTACCACAGACGGCTCGTAGCGCCTACGGTATATTCATATCTCAGGACCTATCATTCCAGAGGATTTGCCATTCTATGGCCCATAAAACAAGTATACTGACAAATCTAAAAAAATAATTTTCTTAGAAGTCAGTTTATATTACTGCGTTTGCATTTTTGTTTCCCTACAGAGTCATTGAAAGTTAAGGACTAATGAATAAGTATGAAATGTATTGCTTTCTTTACATCCAGATTTTAGATCTTTCATTCAACCAATTGACCCGGGTGCCCCAAGACACCTTCCATCACCTTCGGGCCCTCTCCGCTCTCCATCTGGCGGGAAACTGGATCTCTAGTCTCGCCTCGGAATGCTTCCGGCCACTCAGAAACCTGCGCACCCTTGACCTCAGTCGAAACTATCTCGAGAGTATCCCGGTGGCCACGCTGCGGCCGGTGGAAGCTCAGCTGCATAGCCTTTCCGCAGAAGGTATGTACTAATTTGATTGTGCATGCATCAGCTGTCATGGTGTATCAAACTCGTCCTCATAATATCGGTATATACCAGTTCTAATAATCATTTATCGTATCCGAAGTTTTCGTTATGTTATTAATTGGGCAATCAAAACTAATATGTAGATCTAAAAGGTCATGTAGGATACCAAAATAGCTTTTCACCAAAGGAGGATTAATATTATAATTGTTTTTGACGGATTTAACTAGCCTTGAATTGGTACATTATCTTATCAGAAAATCTTAGAACTTGAGTTGCAGAAGGTAAAAAAAATAATCACGATGCACTTGTTTCTTACTCTAAAGATAATGCTTACATATTATGCTGAAAGGGCTCATATTATTCAGCTCTTTAAAAGTGAGTTCTCTTCAAACTCGGAAATTTCACTTTGAAAGGTAAAATGCAACGTATAAGAGCCTCTATAAAATTTCGTGCCTATAATCTGAACTGAAAAATACCTCCCTGACATTCTATAACAAAAATAACTTACTTTACTTAACAATAAATTAATATTAAATAGTTTTTTTTAACCACAGCAATCTTCCTGTTCTAAAGAAGTGAACCATTCATAGTATTTACTCATTGCAAGAAGGATAACATATGCCCTTGGCAGATGTTGAACACATGGATGACTTGCGCAGACTTAAATATATTATTATAAGACGTGAAAAATACCTGTCAATTACTGAACAGTAAATAAACTGGAAGAACATTAGCGAGATTGATTTTTTGGTGAATATTTCAAACGAATATTTCATAATTTAGGAAAAATAACCTCATTCAACTTGAAAGTTTGTTTAATAGCTGAAGGTAGAGGTAATCACGTACCTTTCCCAAAATCACGTTAAAATCACTTCAAAGTAAGGAGGCAAACAAATTTTCCTGTGTCACCTCGAGTACCCCAGATAGTTATCGTGCCCAGCAAATCGCACAAGGAGAGCTAAGATGGAAGTTTTCAAAGGCATTACTCAGATTTGAACCCTACAAATATAGGATAGAACCTGTCCACAGGCTACGAGAAAATTGCTACCTTTATTTTTATTAATTTTTACCTTTTATAAATTCAAATAAAATAATAATATTAATTTTAATTCATTAGCGAAACAGTAATTTGTATAATAATCCTTTTGCGTAATATTTCCTTTATAATAGGGTTTACATATAAAATAATTATGTTCATTAGATTCCTTCTTTAATTCTTAGTAAATTAGAATTATAGACATCAACCGATGAAAATAAACAGTGGGTTTCGTTTTGGCAAAGAATTTTTTAGACTAGGTAAAGCAGAGATTTCTCTCCACAAATTTTAGTCCTTATTGATACTTTTGAGAAAAAGTACAAGAAAACTAAGAATATAGGAAGGAAGTAATGTAATAGTTGCAGATTTGATAACTTATTCAGAAAGAATACTTTTAAAAAAATATACAAGAAATATTTTAGAAGGCGTATAACCGAATGAAAGCTTGTAAAAATAAAAAACAGAGTTGGGTACATTCATTTCCACTATTCAAAATACTTCACTAGCGATTGGCAACGCTTAACCTTAATTTTCCAATGCCCACAAAATGAGCAATTATTTAGATTAGATTACCCGATTCAATTATCAATTTGAAATAAAGCGCAATCAACCAGAATATTAATTATAGAGAGAAAGAATCGTTGCTAATGATTTCACGATAAGGATAATGAATTTTATGTCTACGACAGAAAAAAAATAAAGATAACGAACGAAGTTCAAAGATCAGAAATGTAGGGTCGCATCCATAAAATTCTCGCTTTTCTACCAAAATATCCAAAAGGTAACCACGAAGTGATTTTGTTTTTAAGCCGAGGCGTTAATTAGTCTCGCGTCTTTTGCGGATCGGCTATGTCATGGATTTTCAAGTAAAAGAAAATAAAATCAAATCTCTGGGAAATAGGGTCCGGAGAAGCAATCTAAATCATAAGAGAGAGAATAAAACGGAAATGGATGGCTAACCGCATTCCTTGCAAGAGTTAAATTAACTTTGGGTAAGTATTTATCAATATAATCAATATTTCCAGCATTTTGTACAAATTTCTGTCTCCCACGCTCAAAAGTTAAGAATTTTAGAATACCAATCCGTATCGGAGTTAGGAATTTTGTTATGAAAAATGCATATTACATCAAAAATTCCCCTAGTTTAACACACAATATCATTTCACTTTCCTCATTTACTGTCTTACTGAAAAAAATGCCTTGGAAACTTCCTTATTTTCGTAATTTGGTTCATAATTAGTCACCTTCTTGTAAAGGGGATAAAATATTATATTTTTAAACACAAAAAAAAACTGATCGAAAAGAGGTATTACTTCTTAATTAAAAGCAAGGATGTATGTACGAAATCAATTAGTCTCAGAGGTTATTCTAGCGCCGTCATAGTTTCATGTAGTCATTTGAAAAAATCTGGAAAGCAAGGTGAGCCCTGAATAATTTTTCTTTACCTACCAAGGAAATAGTCTTTATACCACAAACGTGAAGATTATAGGTAAACTGGAATGGTACAAAAAATATCAAAATACAAATATAGTACCTCATTTCAGTACCGTAAGGCAAAATTGTACCGTCAAATGTATGTCAAGATTGAGATCCTTGATTCAAACTTGCGAACAAAAACACAATATACCTACGAGAGCTTCACAATTAATTCGTAAACTTTGACCATTCTGGGTTATAATATGGCATATACATTGATATTTATAAAAATTTCATGTCTGTATGTACGTAAATTTGCAACAAATTTCCTTTTAAATTCAATCGGAATAGTTTAATTACTGACCTAATTTATTTATTTAACCTACAGCATAACGCAAGATTTTCCGAAGTAAAGTGTCTCCAAAGGGGATATATAATTGTGGACGCTGTGCATCTATGTTTTTTTAATAGCCTATTCTTCCATATATTATATTATAAGTGCATATTTTGAATAGCAGAATTTACGTTCGAAAGAAAATTGAGACGGCGGCCTATATGATGCTTTCCTCATATATACCCAGAGCCATGCATGAACAAAGCCTGGATTACACACTAAAGAGATTGCTGAAGCGTTGACTATAGTATTTAGGTATAAATATTTAAACAATGGTATAGAGTCTCATGAGCTTCAATTAGTGTTCAGCTGAGTGAATTATCATTTCTTCCAAGTTTCACGGCGTTTGCAATGAATACCATGCGGACGAATAACATACTAATTACTTTGTGCGATGCGAAATCAACTATTTAATAACGCAATAAACATTATGTATACAGAACATGCGCTAGATATGTATGTACCTACTACTGTGAATTATAATTTTTCAATTTTATACTTCTAAAATGACGATTGTTCAATACTATCAGGGACTACATCACACAGATCATGCCGAATGGTCAAACAGGATCTTCTTTCCATTTATATGTGATTTCCACTTTTCCAGAGAATCCCCTTCACTGCAGTTGCGATTCCCAAGAACTTTGGGCCTGGCTGCACGACCACGAGAGGGTACTAGCGGCGTCGACGGGCGCAGGAGGAGACTTAGGAGATGGTGGGGACGGCGCCTACGGAGAGGGAGAGGGAGGCGGAGACCAGCCGTCCCCCGGGAGGTCGGGAGGGGAAGACAGGTCAAACCCGGGCCCCACCAGTGTGGCGGGGGGTCTGCGATGCGAGTCTCCACCGGAGCTAAGAGGAGAGGCCTTCATGGAATTGGAGCCTCCTAGATTCTGTAGTTCCCCTCTGGTGATGAAGTTGGCCATTCAGGACATCCAGACCTTCTCGGTGGTGGTGTCATGGCAAGGACGGGATGATAACGGCATAACGGCCACACCAGCGGCCACGGGGTTAGATGGATTTTTTTAATACTTTTACAATTCAAAGATTGTAGTTGAAAATTAAGTATGAACGATTCACTCCTATTTCAAATGTTTCACTTAGGTATACCAGTTCTTCTAACAGAAGCCCGATCAGCAAGACGGGTATTTTCCGAAGTTCTCAGGGCTGGGGGTTAATTGCGGGCGTTACAAAATTTTATTTTAATGATTGCATTTTTTTAATAATGCCTTTAGTCAAAAATATTTAATTCCACTTGAGTAGGAAAATTAAGCGAAAAAATAACTGAAATGATTCTTTGAGCAGATCACCGCTTGAAGAAGCACTGAACTACGCTTATATCCTGCTTTCGTTTATCTTACGAAATGGAACTCCTCGAATTAAGTTTACAAATTTATCTCCACCGATTTTATTTAAGAATTCCTAGTAATTTGGAATGTAATTCAATAAGGGAAATTTAAAAAGGAAGGAAAGGAGGAGTAAAGTAAAACATCCATGCTAAATCTATTGCCATTACGTACAGATAATTAAATTATATATAATTTAGATTAGATTCTTTAAAGAGAACGCTTTTCTATGCCACATTTTTCTCCATTTACAGAGGGTGGGCCATCGCGGGAGTTAAAGGCTACAGGGTGGCCTACCACGCTCTCGACAGGAACGACATGGTCCGTTCCCGCACCATGGACAGGGAAGCAAGGACCGCGCTTCTGGGGAAACTACGCCCCTCCACCCACTATCTCATATGCGTCACGGGCCTCCTAAACGACAGCGAAGCTTCGGCAAGCACCCCGCGCCCTTCCATTCCCCTCCAGAGGCTGTCCCCGCCCAACCCTTCCTCGGGCACACCGACGGGGGCGATCCTCATGGTGGACTCGCCGACAACCAAGTGCACGCAGGTCAGGACCCTGGACCACGCGGACGGAGTGTCCCTGGGCATCGAGGGAAACGGGGGCCGGCACACGCAAGGGAGTGGGCTGGACGGCAGCTTCGGCATTGGTAGCCTACCCGGCGGCGCCTACCAACCCGCAGGGGACGGGCCGGACTTCGGGAACAACGGCGGCTCCATCCTGACGCGGAGGCTCGGCCTGATCGTGGGCAGTTGCATGGGAATCGCCGTGTTCGTCATCCTGGTCGGGGCCCTGTCTTACCTCAAGCTGAAGAAGCAGAGGGCGGCAGCGAAGAGGGACGGGGGCGACGCGCAGTCCCAGCAGTCGCAGCAGTCCAGCCTCCACCTGCCGCCACTCCTGCCGACGCCCCTCCCGACGCGACAGCCGTCCCTTCAGTCCACGCAGACCCTCCTCCACGCACACCCGAGGCAGGCCACGCTGCCGAGGCACCAGCACCACCACCACCACATGGTGACGCTGCCCTGTCCGGACGGCGCGGACGACTCGTCCTACGTCTCCTATCGTCACTTTTCCATTCAGAGCCAGGAGGACGGGGTGGTTGGGGTCGGGACGACCATTCTCAGCACATGAGCTGCGACGCGTTCGCGGAGGATGTTTGATTAGATTTCGTTCGCGGGGCTTAGACGATCACGAAATGACACCATCTCGGTGCATCAATGCTGAGTGGCGAAGGTTAGGAAGTGTGGTTTTCGATGTTTCCACCGGTGAAAAGTGCATTTTTTTACAAAAAATATGAAAACAAAAAAGAGGGCAAAGAAGGGGACGTGCTAAGGGACGATTGGCGCGAAAGAGGATTAATTAAAGTTTTGTGAATATGGTTAGAAAAAAATCCTTCCATTCCATGAGAACGAGCCATTCACCGCCTTGCGTACAGTCTACGTCTCGTGAGTTGTGTGAGCAAATTCTTTCTTCGCTCAGCAATAAAAAAATATATCTACATCCGATGTTCTGCGATCATTGTGTACAAGAGGACGAGAATGTGATGGTTTTATGGTCATAGTATACTAGTGCATTCCAGTGAACGAAATGTTTTAATACACATAATTCTGGGATTGAAGCCATCGGAAAGGAAAAATATTGGAAAATGTTTTGTTCTATTGAATCTGACTATCCCTCTATAATGGTGCTGTAATATAGATGGAAACAAAAATTCTGGAAATCAGATTACGTATCAATTATGAAGATTCGTTGTGATAACTGTTTTTTTCTATGTCTCAAGACAATTGTGTGATATACATGAGATGGTTCTACTGTGCCAAAATCATCGTTCGATAAAAATGATGCATGAAGACTTTTTTTAAAGGCAATGATCAATCCAGACAGGTGTTAGAGAATACTTAAAACTACTTTAATTTTTTAATGGCACTAGTGTTATTTGAATAACAAGAATATAGTTTGTGAGGTCAAACGAAGTTGATTCTATAGTATGGAAAGGCCAGAGGAATGACGCTTTCACATGATAAGATTGCTTTTTCGTAACAAGGAAACTCTGAAGGCTGGCGGGTGGGATCGCAATGAACCTTCCCTTTTTAACGGTTATGAGATTAAACTTGAAGGAAATGTGGTTGTCCTGTGAAGAGTTTGAGTTTAATTAAAATGATTCTGTTCCCTTGTTCAAGATTTAAATAAATTATATAAATATATAATTCAGGTAGCAACGATGTGATAGAAAGAATTGTTCGGCCATAAGTCCATGGGAAGAACTAAATCAGCACTCAAAATGTGTTTATTTAAATATTTATCAAAGCTCAAGTAACTGAAAGAGTTGCCAAAGAACACAGAAGCAATTTGAGTTGTATTCAAGGATGCGACGAGGTGAAATTTTAAGGTAAAAAATAAAAAGTTGTTGATGCATGAACGTTGCAAAAATAGCATTCCATTCTTCATTTCCAAGAGAAACCAAATGTAAATAGTGGCAAGCACCCATTTCATAGAATGGTTACGAATTTCGTTCACGCAACCACAATGGGATCATTGTGCGCCAAAGATTTGAGAAATGATAAGCAAAACTGCATTCATTACCATAATAATGTATGAATAGTTTTAACGATGCCATCCACGTACATGAATCATACATGATAATTATTTCACCTTCCTGAAAAAAGTTATATGTATCTTGTTGGAAACAACACTGACCCATCGCAAGAAGATAACTGGTAAATTTGTAAATAAGAACTAATCTCTCGATAGGTCAGAGAAATTCTTTACGCTACTTAAGAGGAAAATAAACAAATCCCCTTGTCATTTCGCCATAATGCATCGTAATCTCTCACATTTTCCGTTTACAACAGGTAATCGAAGTCAGTTAATATGGAAGAATAAGCACATACAACAGAGTAAAAGAAGTT
>LYUA01000824.1:11687-37779 GCA_002093875.1 Calopteryx splendens
CGGCGAGGTGTTTGGAGCTGGTGCGAGCGACGGGAACGCGCCCAGGGCGGGCGAGGAATGATGGAGATGGGGACCGCGCATAACACCACGGCACCTAAACACGTCATATGAGAACACCGGCGGTATCCCTCTTCCTTTTCCAGCGCCCCGCGAGGTGTTAAACCTGACGGCTTCCTCCCCCGTCCCTCAACCCGCGCGCCTTTCCCGCTGCCGCATCCGTCTCTCTCTCTCTCTCATCGTTTTCCTAGAGGAGGTCCGTCCCTGTTCTTAATAGGTGCCGGGTTCGTAACTGGCGTAGTTACTTTCTCTCTCTCTCTCACGACGGGGGTGTTGAAACGGGCGAAAGATAAAGGAGGACGGAGGAGAGGTGATTCCACAAGGGTAAAAAGGAGGTGAGAAGGAAGGAATAGGATTAGGGGTGAGTGGGAGAAGATGAAGGAGATAGATTGGAGTTGCGGTATGGATGGTGGAAAAGACGGGCGTGAATTTCCCGAAGCTGGAGTTCCAAACGCACCACCGCCGCACCCAACGAAGCGGGGTGGGATGCACGCCCTGGGGAAGTGAAGACGCCAGGAGGATTTGCGACCGGAAAATTTTCGCTGATCACAATTATTTTTCCCCAGTATGATTCCAGTTCTGTCGTCGAGATTCAGCTTTACTAATAGCGTATCTATATAATACCTATTACAATACGATCGCCATTAGCAGGTAGGTGTAGACACCGGCATCCACGATGCTCACGGACAATTAAGTGTAAGAACCTCTTAGGCACCAATACAGGTTTTACTAATTCCATCTTTTAACTTTCTGTTGTGAACGGGACTAAACGTACTATTATGATTTGTCTTTATTTCCTTTTATACCCAATTATTTATCTATGTTGGAATGCTATTAGGATGTTACATTTTAAAGTCAAATTACTCGTTTTTAAAAAAACTCGTTTAAAGAACGTGGAAATAAATAAATAATAGTTAATTTTCCAAATTTATTATATCTGTTTCAGCAGTTAGTTAATATAATTAATATAAAAACTCCTTTGAAGGTAGTAAAAAGTTATAAAAGTTTAAGAGTGATGAAACCAACATTACCACAGATTTTTTCAAGTTCCAACGATTAGCTTAAGTTTCAATTCCAGATTTAAATACTTTATAACTGATTAACAAATCGCGATAAAACTTTATTTTTATCTTCCCGAAAAACCCTAAAAATGAGATGCACTACATCCCTTTAGAAGTATGTTTTAATTATGTGTCTTTTCAAGGTGAAAATTAGTCATCCATCAGCAATGTGGATTATATTGTTATGCTATATTCTTTCACCACAAATTTCGATAAAAGAGAAAAATATTTCGATTTCACAAATTATTATAATTGAGAGTTTCAATTTCAGATTAAAAGAATTGAACCACTTTAAGCTAAAGTTAGCTCCAGTGTTAATAAATTTAGGCTCAGCAATAATTATTTTTTTAATATAATTAATAACCGCCAAAAATAACCACAATTTAATTACTAATGTTCCGCAAAAATTGCAGTAGACTTAACACATTTCGCAAACCCCACAAGGAGTATATTGTTAATACACTATATGATGAACAACTATCAACGGATAACTAAAGCCCCCAACATAAATACCAGAACAGGGAAAAACCTGAAATTAATTCGTAATTATAAATAGTTAGGGAAACGAGAGTTGAATCATATATCAGTTCCCTTCAAGACTCTCCTAGTTTTGAAATGCGTACATTTTCATTCGCCTTCTATCTTTCACTAACTGTTTCGTGTATCACACTCTGATTCAACGCACGTACATCTATTTTGCAGTTCTTTTAACTCAATTTGCCTTCCACAATTGTCTTTAGTATATTGTCACATATCAAAATCGGCCCAATAAGTTCATTCCATACATCAATTTATTTATTTCATGCAAACCATTTCATAAAGCGGCGATGACACAAGTTATTTCTCCAACATTTGATTCGAGTTGGCCTATTCATTTGTCCTTTCGTCAATGATTTCTTTTTCCATTGCACAAATTCGATGACCTATNNNNGTCCTTTCGTCAATGATTTCTTTTTCCATTGCACAAATTCGATGACCTATCCATTGCGTAATATTTGACAAAATAACATCGAAATAAGAGGAGTTTCAATGGGCTAGGTCACTTAAGCATTTTCTTCGCAAATTAAAATGTCCTAAATAATAATAAGTGTATATATGACCAAAAAATGCTAGGTATTCCCCTATTTTAAAAGACCATGTCTTTTAAAATAGGGGAATACATAGCTAAACTTATGAATGTCATAGCACTGCATCCATCGTAATTGCCCTTGATCGGAGCTCATGATCTGTTTAGGACTATTTCATTTATTAGAAGAAATTATTTGCATCCTGATTCTAACTAAATGACCGACCATGTGGACCATTCTAGTCATCGCGTTGGTAAAAATATTGCACGGGTAACTTTCATTTTTCTTTATTTAGCTCAAAAACTTAATCCAGAGCCTCTTTTGAAGTTATGAGTGAGATCACATAGTTTGTACCATTAGGCTTATTTATTTTAATTCTATGAAAAACTAAAAGGAATAAGGATCTATAGAGCGTAAAGACTTTGACTGAAGTTATTAAAAGCCTCGTGCCTCAAACAGACCTTTTTATGGATAAAAATAAAATATTTATCTCAAACTGCGAATTAACTAAATAATGAAACTTCTTATTAGTACTAATCACTGACTCAAATATTATCTCACACACAAAAATCGCCCCGCCTTTTATAAAAATTGGCTGTTCTACAAAAGAAATGAGTTCTAGAGGCCGCTGCATAAGCGGAATTGATGGTATTGCCGCAAGGGATCTCTGAAAGAAAGAAGGAGAAAGGTAGTGACTAACATTAAAAGTTTGCAAGGTTCAGACTTACAGCACCGCCAGGGAAACTTGAGAAAATACGGTTTCCCTGGGCAGGGAGAAAAGGCAGCCGGAAGATGACATAAAACTTCCTACAAAGGACAATTTAAGAGATGAAGGCCAAAAACCATGAATTACTGAGATTCCTTGTAACATGAAACTCTAAATGAGACAGTAGGTACCTCTATTTTTCGTTTTTGACAGACTTACGTTTTTATATTATAGAGACATTTATAGGTCACATATTGTACTTTTCTTTAGAAAAGAAAAAGGTCTCGTCACGCTGACGGTTCACACAATGAAATAGCGTTTTGAGCAATTAGACGATGATTAACAGGGAAGAGAGACTTTTAATAGAAGAAAAGAACAGAGTAATAAAGGGCAATTGACTGCGAAGGTTCTTTCATCTTAATCACACATCATGTGATATATGTTTAAAATTTGAGGGAAAATAAATTTCCACTTCAGAAGCAGTTATTAAATATTCTCCGAAAAACTGTGTAGTAAAAGCAATGGTTTTTAGTAATACCGAAGCTATAATAAATTAAATAGCACAAGATAGGAGAATTATTGTTTATAATAGTCCATACGCTTTATATATGTTTTACCAATGATCAAGGTAAATACAAAAGCGAAGTAAAATATTATTTCATTCGTTCTTTTGCAACTGATGAATTACTAATTAAATATCTGAATTGAAGGAAATGAAGTTACAATGTTGCTAATATTTAAGTGCAGTCATATCTAATCAAAACTACATTGCTGATGCAATTCTTTCACAAAAAAATTAAGATTAAATTCAAATTTTCACATCTTAATTGTTTTAATATTTTCTAAAAAAAAAGGGAAGAGATCAAAATAAAGGAAGGTTGGACCTCACATCGTAACTCAACGGCGTATGGCCCTCAACACATAGGGATACCACTTGGTTCGGAAGAAAATTTTCCACCGGAGGTTATAAAATCCGTTCACAATGCAATTTCGTTGGTACTCATTGCGATACTAAAACCTCCCGGCGGGAAAGCAACCGTTCCGCGGCCATATCACATCCGCAGGGTAGAATCTAATTTAACCATGGTCGTTAAGGGAGCCCCCGGGACAAGCCGTTGCGAACAGCCGCCGGAAAATCTTCTTTTGAGCGAGCCTCACTGATTTACAGCAACCTCGGTCGCTCCGTAGGAGAGACTTAAAACGACCATGGCGGTGCCCGGGTGATGCATTTCTCAGATGCGCATTTCTTGAAATTGGTACCCACAGGAGCGTCAGAGGGTCAAAGATAACCGATACCCCTCTAAGTACGGCGGTTAGGAAGGCCGTTTCCGCATGGATCGGTAAATTTTCTCTTTACTTTCCCAACAAATTCTTTGAGAGCATTAAGAAAAGTGGATTTATTATGATTACCACTTAAAAAAGACTCAAGTATGCGTGCATGAAAACAATTTTGTTAACTTTAACTTTCCAAAACTTGATTCTTATGCATGCCGAATTAATATATTCTCATTTAGTGTAGAATAACGGTGGAATTTTACTTGCGTAAGCCCAGAGTAGGTATCCATTACCGAACACCACGTTCAAGTTTTGAGAGATGAGGGAAAATCTAAAAACCTTAGGAAATCACACAAATGGCCGATTTTTTTCATCAAATGGTATGATATATTTAAACTTAATTTCATTTTATGTTAGCACTCTGGGGAGAAAATTAGATGCAGGAGTTTTCTAATACAGGAAGTTTCAAGATATTTTAAGAGTATGCCAAATTTAATGAAAAATAGCTCCGAACATTAGTGTCTTAATAATCATTTTCGTTACTCGAGTGATTACTTCATATAAAATAAACTTACGTATCAGGAATTCGTTAGATTCTGTAAAATATATAAAACGACACTAAATATCATCATGAATTAAAGAATTATTGCTTAGAACAGATAAAAATTATCGCAAATGAAGCGGTAAACGACGAAAATCGAACGAAAAGTTGTATTGATACTTTTAGTTCCATGGATTAGTTATTGAAATTGATATTAATTTGTTAAGGAGTAAAGCGATCTTTTTATTTGGAAAGAAATCATATAGCTACGCAATGATGTCATTTTGGTAAACATGTTACCAAATCACGGGATATTGAACAACAAAACGGTGGGTATATAACTATTATCTATAAAATCTTAGGAAAAATTGTGTGCGTAATTTATTATTTTAAATCATTTATGAATTGGATTATTTTTTGCTTTGTTGTTTTGTGCCAATGACAAAATATAGCTTAAAAATTTAATCTGAGTGACAAAAAATATATATATTTTTTCCAGCAGTAGAACTGAGGTTTTGGCCTAAGTCAACCCAATCTAATCGTGCTCTAATATTGGTAATGATTTAGATTTGAACCATGGCCCCCGTGCGTGGAATCTAATATAAAAGCCGCTGTTGTACTGCAAAATATCATCGTGCAGACTTTTAAAAGTATAGCATACCTATAAGAAGCGCAGAAATCAGGCAGGTTGACTGTCTTGAGAAAAGTCTATAGTGGCATGCCCTACTTCATGCCTATTGAGTAGTCCTTTCCGAGTATTAGATGCGTGTATTCCACAATACTTACAACTATAGTAAAATTATCTTATTTCCATTTCTTATGAATGGATACGTTATGCACGCAATCAGCCCAAAGTATATAAAATTGCAAACACCATTCAAATACGGTGCCCAAAAGCTCTCCCTGAATAATACAGAAAAAACATTTAGAGAATTGCTAACGAAGTGTTCAATTTTTCTTTGCTTTTTTAAAGTTCATTACTTATATTCTAAACTAAAATTAAAAACTTTGACGAATCCAGGTGAACTTTTAAGCATCGGAATGGATGTAATTAGAATGGTTTAAATTATATCAAAAAGCTATCATGCCTCAATTTAAATCATCTGTAATATGTTTACCTATATAGCCAAGACCTTGCAACCACAAACAGGAAGGCTGCGAATATATTGTATAAACATTTCCTTAAATTTTAGTGCAAAACCGAGACAATAAAAATCCCTGGTAATTATGATGATTTTTAGCAGCAGTATCCTAATTTAAACCAAGGGTGATCTATCAAACCTTGTGTTAAACTGTTCACGACACGGTATCTGTCCTCCGCTGCAGGAGAAATTATTTTCACACCATGGGTTTGTTTTCTACCGTATTTTCCGAAAGTACTACGAAAGTACAAAGTGTCCTTCAGGTTCAGATTCCACCAATAATTCCGGACAGTGATCACCCATTATTATTCCTGCTTATGATATCAATCTAGCACATAATGACAAAGATAGGATAATTTAAATGCTTCCTACCACAGTCTTTACAATTCAGACTGCTCTTCACTTATGACATTCACCATCCAATGAAACATTCAAATTTGAGAGATGGAGAATTTACTATGACTAACCAAATCTTGAACACTTACCATCGAGAGAAGCCGCGGGTTGATCCAGGTCTTGACACTGTCATCGATGTTGTAGCGCTGCTGGGATGAGTTGGCCTGGCGGTGGGAGTTGTTAGGCTGTACACAGTTTGGGGCCAGAGTAGGATCCATGACGACGCCGGACGCCAACGCGTAGGGTGAACTTATCCTGCAAATTAAGGCATAGAAAAAGAGGATTAAATAGATTGCTTTGAAAGGCAGGGCCCTCGTTAAATGAAATAACACGCAAACTGCCCTGCATAAACGGTGGCTAATAAATTAAAGTCTTATGCAACAGAAAAAAATTTCGACTTTTTTTGTACACAACCACGTTATACGCAGGATAATGCATTAGCGCCACATAATGGTTAGGATATTAATATGCATGGGAAGATTTTTATCTTTATATAACAGCCGAATTTTTACTGGGCATGGTAGCCTAGCGAATAGAGCAATCAGTTAATGAAGGGAAGGTTCCGGGCTAGAAAAATACCCTTGATGCGTTAATTTAATACGGTAGAATAAGAAAATGAAAAACATCGAAATAAATAATGAAATAGATCGACGATGATCATATGGATATGTCAAGCAATTGAGGAAAAACTCCTGACAAAGGTAGCGATTAAAAAAGCCTGCGGATGGCATCGATAAGGAGAAGATACATATATTGGGCATGTTTTAAGTCAGAAGAGCAGGTTAAAATTAACAGAAGCAAAATGAAAGCAAGGAGTGCAAGGAGGTGGATTCCTGAAATTAACTCCGTAGAACAAGTGTGGAAAACATAAAAGCAATTCCAACGTTAAGAATTGGATAGCAGAGGGGAGGATCGAGTATAGAGATACAAAAATATTACATACTCAGTCCCCCAAATAAAAATAACTCTCTATATCCAGACTCAAACCTCCCTCATTATGCTGTCAGTAAAACTCAGCGACCACTCAACCCCTCATTCTTAGTGGAAAACAGCGAGATAGCGCTGGGAACGGCCCTCGACGACCTGACAGCGGTGACTTAATATTCAGCAAGCCAGCCAACCAATTTGATCGGTTAACTGATGGCTACGATACAAAGTTTGGAATAGAATATTTTGCTCTTGTCATGCATCATCATTAACGCCAACATTTCGAGGTCCGATGCATGGGAGTTATGTTCACAGGTTTTATCAATGGTGAAAGACGGTCCGATTACCTGAATCTTCAGGGGAAAAACTTCACAATCACGTCAGTAGTTTTAAAGAGAGCAACTTAATTTCACAGCGTAAGTGATAATTGAGCTGGTACCTTGAATAAAAAACTATTCGTTTCGAAAAGAGAATCGGGGAAAACACAAAATTGAAAGGGAAACATTAAAGAAATATGCCATAAAAAATAGACTGCACAAATAAGACATAGTGAACGTTCCCACAAAAAGAAAAGAATCTTCACATATCCGTTTAGAAGTAGTTATTTTCCGCAGTATAATTCTGACACTGAGCACGCATTTTAAAATCTACTTTAGTTATGGGAACAGAAAGGAACAACATACTACCGTAAGCGTATAGATATAACAGTAGAGGTAAGGTTTCAATTCAATTCAATTCGTTCAAAATCAGGAAATAGGTTAGGAAATGAACGGTGGTGAATTTGGTTGGATGTTATTCTAAATCTGAATTTTATGAAGTAACATTATGTAGTACTTTTTTCACATATGTTCCTCTTCGTAGTTTAACATTTAGTTGCCCTCCCTCCCATTACCCTCCATGTGTGGTGCTTGTATGTTACGCTTAATGCATTGTTTATTACAATTACATGTGTCCCTTCATGAGGTTGATGAGCCCCTTTTGAGTAGTATTATTCCTTTAGTGCATGCCTGGTGTGAATTCACCCCCTGCCACACACACTAGCGGTGGCTTGCAGGATATTATATAAATATAAAATTACTTCAAACACGATTGGTTTTTTTATTATTTACCAGTTTAATACTCATTTTTTTAATTTTTTCATGCGTTTTTAAATGCTTAAAACATTTTGAATGCTTGGATAGGTAAAACGATCACCATTTTACTTGAGGAATTACAGGAAAAAGAATGGTGTAAAAATGAAAAAGATGATAAAAGCCATTCTATGAATGATGATTCCTCATGAATAAGGATAGTACACCAGTATAGTTGCATGAATATTTAAGCTATAAATATGTAGGAAATTTAATAGCCACCGAACAAAAGCATAAATTCCCTTCTTCCTCAAGAGAATTCCTTGTTTCATAAAGTCTACCTATTCCATGGTGGTTCCGAGAAAAATTTACGACTCGCGAAGAATGCAAGGGTCAACATTTTATTTTTATTTACACAACTCTCGCAATCTCAACCTCTAGGCAAGAAACAGCGAGATATCCCATTTCGTAGGGCCACAAATCAGGAAATACTCATCCTCCGTAATACTCATTCTCCGTAATCAACTTTCCGCTGACACTCCTGGTATTTTTCAGATGCTTTCAAAGAGTGTCAAACCATTCCGAAGGTCTTTCGAGCTAATTTTTGAATAAAAATATCAAAATTGGAAGATAACAGAATTCAATTATTCAGTAATTACCGCGAAGAGAGGAATAAGCGGCCGAACAAAGGTAATGATTTTGGAAGCTGGAAGAATATTAATGGCTATTTCGACTTAAAGAGGTAAAAGGGTACTTCAACAACGAATTCAGTTTTGGCGCATTAATTCATAAATTACATCTATTCTACACCAATTCTAAAATTCTACGCCAATGGCTCACAAGCACAACGGAAAACCTATGCAAACCTATGTAAGCCTAAAATAGAAAAAATCTATGTGAACCTAAATAAAAACATCTATGAATGTTTATATATAGGTTCCGTTCGGGTGTGAACTCACAAGTACTAAGAGCCAAACGCCATTAACGAGACGGCCGCTAACCAGGTGAGCACGTATTACTCACGAAGGAGCAGAATGAACGTCTCATGCCCACTTTCGTCAGCTCAATGAACCTCGACGAGGAGTAAGTTAATTAAAGACCAGAGAGAGAGTCATGCATTTGTTAATTACCGTTTGTAAAAAAATTTAGGACGCGAAGCGAGGAATATTCCCACGTCACGTCTCCCATTACAGAATAACTCCTGTAACGGTACACCTCTTTAAAAATATTTTTCAAATGAATGAGTGTGGTTTTCACAACCGACTGGGTCCAATCAATACCTCGACAACATCATAACACGGCTGCAAAGCATCCGTAATTAATTTCCGGCAACCAAAAGGCGATGAAAAGCAACCACAGGGAAATCAACCAAAGAGTCGAAGCGACAATAAATTACGTCCTCTCTCGGGACTGGCTCTAAATAACACGTCTCAATGGATGGATCCAATATCAGAGAGCCCGGTTGGAAGAAAATAAAAAAGGAAAAACGATCGAATCCAAAAACGAACACGCGTAAAAGGATAGCCTCTCATAATGAACCGGGGGTCAAAGTTGAAAGTTTGTTCTCGGCGGAGAAGGGGGAGGAAGTTTTGAGGACAGGGCTGAGGGATGGAAAGGGGTCGGGAAAAAATATAGTCACAAATGCAAAAAAAAACAAGGAGGATTTCCCACTACTTTGGTGGGCAGCATGGGGAGGGAGTGTGGGTTTGGGGGAAGGATAGTGGTGGAGTCAGTCTTGTCGACCACCGCATCCCCGAAAATGAATATGGGGATAGGGATGAAAAACAAAGCGAGAAGAAAAAGAAGCGTGGACCTAACCTAAGGCACGAGACCTGAGATTGATTTATCAATTCAGTGTGATTTATGCGAGTGGGAGATGGCGAAGACTTTGCGTGTGGATACCTCGAGTCAAGGAAGATGGGCAGGGGGTAACGTTGGATTTATGAGGGGGCCGAGGTGTACGATGAGGTGGACGTGGGGGCTGAGGCGGGGGAAGTAGGAGGGGGGGAAGGAGACGGATGGGAGGACATGGGGTGTGGAAGGAGCCGAGTTGCGGGCGATGGAGGAGACGGAGGAACATGAGACCGAAGGAAGAACAAGCGGAGAGGGCGGAAAGCAATAGCGAGGGCCGGCGGTAAGGCGAGGGACGGAAGAAAGCGAAGGAAGGGTGCAGCGAGAGGCCGGAGAAGAAAAGTGAGTGGGATAGAGAAATTTATAGGTTGATCTCATGAGGAGAAGTACAAATCCATGACACGGAGAGGGAGAACAATAAACACGAAACACCTAATCCCTTTGAGATTGTTTCATTATTTCGTTTTACGTCTGAAAATTTACTTTTCCTCGTAATGAATCGTTCATAACGTGTGACAACATCTTCTTAACATTTTAAGGTGAGATAGTCTTTCAATAAGTCAGAGTAATTAAAAATTGTCTCAGATAAGGACTGAGTGAGGTCATTTTTGCGTCATTATGTTTCTTTCAATTCGTACCTAGTACGCTTCAAATATTCTATATGGTTCGTTTACTATGGAATACATGGACAAGAGTAATACATCATTAGATGAACGCCCCAAACAAGGCATCGAGAAAATATTGCTCACAGAAAAATAAGTCGTTTCACATGAGGAGGGTCCAAAAAATATAACAACATTATAAAGGAAAATACATTATATGCACTCCAAGATTGATTTAAAAATGCAAATTAATTGTTCCAGATTAATAATCATAGGTATAGAGACACGCAGAATGTTAAACTAAAGGTTTCGGGCAGCGGTTCATTAACTGTCTCAAACTGACAGCTTCGCAATTTTAAACAGAAGGACAGAAAAACTGGGGGTTTAATGGTGTCAAACGTGTAATGCCCAAACAACTCTCAAAGCGAAAAGTGGGCGTGGGACCAAGGAGAAGGCTCGAGAAAAAATTTCACAGAGAAAGGAGGGAAAGGACGGGAGTAAAATGACACGATAAAGGGTTTTCCCATCCTTCACGGCAGGGGAGTCGTGTGGGGTGTTCGTCTCGGGGAGTTGAATGAATTGCCTCTGCCTACCGACGGGACGCTAACCCTAAACTGGTAAAACGTACGGTGACGGGCGAGACTTCACTGACGAGAGGGAGTGTGCGTGAGAAAGAGAGAGGTGGTCAGTGGTTGTACAGTATCTGCAATCTCTGTTTCGGACAACAAACAGGCCTTTTGGCTACCGGACTACCCACGGCGAGGTGGCCGACGCCAATATTCGAGGAATCATCAACCTTTGTTGGAGAATAAATATTCTCGAATAATTACTCTCACGAGTAGAGAGAGGAAAAACGGCGAGAGAATTTACTTAAAAAGAAAAGCTTTTCTTCTCGAGGCCCCATGGCGCTTTCAATTTACTGAGGTAAATGATTTAGAATATAAGAGGGATATTCAATTTTAGAATTAATTTAAAATTTTAATTTCCCCATAATTACATCACTGGAGTCGTGGCCTCTCTCCCAATTCCAGTTAGTGTTTTCACGGATCAAATGTTCAGCTCCATATTATTCTACCGCTCGTTTAGTCTAATATGAATTTTGTTAAAAAGTACATTAGTTTAATGCCCATTCCACCGAAACATGCTCAAATGAGGAAATCCCAGGAAAGTTAAGAAAATTAGGTAAAACCTGGCGGGAAATAAAAATAAAACAAATAAAAAATATAATGGAAGCCAAAATGAAAGTAAACAATTAAAAGATAATTATATTATAAAATTATATTCCGAGTCTTCGAGTAGTATAAAATCATATTCCCTTCCTGAATGATTTCGACAACGTCAATTAATTAAGAAATGGCGGGAAGGTTACAAAACCCATTATTCATTCGGCAGATCCTTTATTGAATCATAATCCAATTAAAACTACAACAATAAATAATTCATAATCTTATTAACTGTCCTACTTAATTCAAATAGAATAAGTGCTAACTGATTTAATAATAATGCACTCCAATGATCTGAGTTCTAAAGTCAAGCCGGCGCCAAGATGTCTCTTTCAGCCTTCGAGGACAAACTTTTAGCAAGGGTAAACAAACACAATATTTAAAAAAATTAAAGTTGTGGTCATGATGAGTAGTTATCCTCATCTATTAATTTCCAGTGAGAGAGCTTATCTCTCCACATTTTTCCGTTCTTATTTCTAGGTTTTTCTGCAAACATAACCAAAAGCAGCCAACACCAACATGCTGCATTATGAACCTTCTAAAGGTACTTAACTATTCTTTTGACGTAGCCTGCTTCGTGATGATATCGCAAGCGCAAATAAAGCTAAGCTGGTATTAGATAATTTGATGCATTTCAACGTTACTGACCCATCATGTACCAAAAAATTATTAAGAGCTAACGATGTTACTCTACTTATTTATAGAAAAAAATATATCGAATTGTTTTGATACCTAAACGAATAACAGATACAAGGAGTGGAAGCTCTTTTCGAAAGTGCAAACACTCTATTAATTATTCTTCTTATTCTATTGACATTGGCGTGACAGTCCAGTGGGTATATTGTTGGTCTACTGACCGAAGAACCCGGGTTCGAACACCTAGGGAGCACCTGTGAGCACCTTCTGACTCTCCCAAACTGTGTGGCCGTACCAGACTTTCCTGGGAAACCACAGGTGGTACAAGGAAAGGAAACTGGCCTTCCGATCCTGAAGTGTGAATTTCAAAAGCCGTCGCCTAGCATAAAGTGAGGTGTCATCCAACCATACCAATTAAACCAACCTTTGGGTCGGTTGATTATAAAATACAATTTTTGCATTTAAAATAACATTTTACTTCAAAACTATCGACAAACATTCCACATTTACGAACTGTCTTATTATCATTCTGGTTACCTAGTTTTCCATTTAAGGGATTGTCTCTGTATCTTCCGCTGAAAAGTATTAAGGTCGAGAAATGAATAATTCCTAGATAGTGTTAGTAAAAGGGTACCTTTTTTAAATCGTGTTCCTTTCCTGCATAGTAATTTGAATTTCATGAAAGATTAATTTCAAACTTACAGAAATGTTTATTAATGAAGGACGTTCACTATGATCCATATCATTCATCCTCCACCTCATCAAAATCATCCTCAATGGACCAGAGAAACAAATGTACCCATCCACACATTACTATTTTATTAGTTTCAATCGGAGTGGCACGTAAGAAATAAACAAAAACTAGGTTATATCACTAGGATTTCGTCCCAGAAATATGCATAAAACATAAACAGCTAAAAATATTTACTGTATGACTCATATAACATGTAATTTCCTATGAATGGCTTCACCGTCGCGAAATCGGAGATTCATGATTTGAGAAATTTAGGTGACTGGCAGTATTTGACTCGTAATTCAACAAGCAGTGTGTTTGTTGTGCATTTGCATCTGTGAATGGTTCTAGGTGATTGGGAGTTCAATCTCTCAGTTTAGCCAAGGAAACCTTTTTCTTAGGTCTTCATTTTACTACACTGCAAAGTTTTAAGATGTGTGCTTTATCTGGCCATGAATCCATTTTTTGTGCAAAAACGAGGCTCGTATTACTAATGTTATACCTATAAATGCCAATCTTAAGGATGAAATAAATGATTTTTTTTCCAGAACCGATGTTTTTTACTTGGTTTCCTCTAAGAAATTTCCTGATGATAAATTCTATCTTGCAAGTAGTTGATTCTCAAGAGAATTAAAAATAGGTTTAGAAATAAATTATGGAGCACAGTTTGGCGGGACAGTATTTCCCGTCGTCGTTTAGAACAGCAGAGGTAACTAGCTTGAATATTAAAACCGAGGTTACTGATGAGATCTCACGTGTAAGAACTGAATAATTTTCAAAAGAAAAAAATCACGCAGGAACGAAGATTCACATCCGAGGAACTGTGCAATTTTTAGTGATTCATAGCGATAAGCGTCGGAACAAGCATTACGATGCTAATAATGCATCCCAGAGTGCGACCATTTCATTCCATTTCAAAGCAGATGCAACTACCGGGTGGCTAGAGGCGGCATAGTCCGTTTATGGCGTCATAACGGGTAAATATATTTATAATGCGTCGTAGGGAGGCCTGCGGTGAAGGCCCAAGACCGTTCTCACGGCCGAAGAGTTTCTCCTGGCGAACGCGGAGGTGAAAAGCAAGGAGAATGGCCATGCAACGGGTGGTCGCGGGTTGTTGCTGCCTACAGGAGGCTGATACGGTCGCCAAAGCGGTCGTGGGTGGACGTGTAGCCTGGAGAAGGGAGATGGTGGATACGCGACGAGCTGGAGTTATTCGTTACCTGAACCTTTCCGGAGATTTTACGGGAACAAATTGGACTAAATATAATTTGATATTACGCGGCGACTACATTTTGCAAATGTGTGCTCGTAGCACAACTCGTTTGCTATGGAAACTTTCCATAAATGATGGATCACAAAATGCTGCTGTTTTCCTCCAAGTAAACTGAGAAGAGCTATGGTGCTCAACTTCATAGATAACCTAAAGAGATAGGCAAGCTACAATAAGCATAATACTAACCCTAGGTGTAAAATTTGACTATTAGATAACTATTCTCCTGATGAACAGTTGTAAAATTATTTGACAAACATTTTATTTTTAGCAAAGCAGCTCAATCTGTAGCTCTAACATTAAATATATAAACTAAACAATTCATTGAAGCAATGACATTTTAAAAAAGATAGTACTTTCAATTATTCCATTCCATAGTAGATATCATAAAGATATTTTAGCATTTTGACAGTTGACTCCTATCTGTATATTTAAGTAATCCTCATTCCTTGAATAATCAGCTACTTATAACCTAGCCTATGAAACTAGAAAACCGTAAAACCACCCAGCACATACATTACACATTAAGCTATCAACGCAGCAATTTTAATTTATGCGCAGTAAATTATGCGAAGAAAAACGTTATTGCCACTCTATTGTACAATAGTCATATATATTCTTGTTTTAGACTTTTGATAGAGGAACTGCTTTAGGCTTAAACATGTAAATTCATTGATGATAATAGAAATCACACCAATCTAACATAAAAGAGCATGTGGGACTGCTGTATTTTTTTACAATTAGTTTTCTGTTACGATGTTAATATGAAATGTCACTATAAATAAAATCAATATGACAAGAGTTGTGCGAAAATGAACGAGGATAATGTAGGAAATCAAATCGAAAGGAGGAGAAATGTAAACAATTCATGCATTAGAAAAATTTCAAAGGACAACATCACGAATTATCACTACAATTTCACCTTTGTCCATAAGATTTCAAACAACTTAATACACTAGTCAGTCGAGTTTATAAATGTTCATACTAAAACTTTTGGCCTTTCCCGTGACTTAAATATGCTGGGGGCTCATAATAGATATGTATATTCATAAGAACATAAGGAAAGATAATTTTATAACCATTGAAATATGATGCTATGGAAAAATAATAAAGATGAAATGGGGCAAAGATTCCTATGAAACTTAGGGAAAGTAAGAGCCTACATAACGCACTGAAATGAAGAACAGATAATTCAATTGTTTGTGCTTGTGCTCTACTAAGAGCCATAAAATACTCAAGAGACACAAGGAGGAAAATGAACCATAGATGAATATAGGAAAGCTCAGATGGCAACGGAGAGAGAACGGCAAAAATATTCTCTGAGTGGATAAAACCCTAGGTGATGACGATGACATGCTGCAGGGTGAATGTGCACCAAAATTGCACTTCTCTAATCATCTTGACCATTGTCGGTCGGATATCTCCAACTGAGAAAGGCTGGTAGGATGATACCGAACTTAGTGTCGTCTTGCCAGCAGCTTTTGAAATCTCCGAGAGTGAGTACTTAAACCCGGCCTGTGCCGTCTTCGCTTGCAATAAAGTCCGCGACACAGAAGGGGAGGAGACTACGCCCGTTCAAAGAGGGTGGGAGAGGTTTGAGTGATATGGCTGCAGAGGACAGCGAAAGAAAGAGTGGTTGGGAAAGGGGCGGAGGAGGATAGGAGAGAGGGACGGGAGGCCGAAGGCAAGGGGAATCGAGACCCACCCGAAAGGTCTCTCTCAATATGGACCCGGCATCCCATTAGAGATTAAGTGCCCACGCACATTTCGTGCGGCCGTAAAAGTGTTAGAAGGATTTCGGAAGACACTCGGTTTCCCAGAGGAGGATGACGCGCTTAAGGACGGATCCGATAAAAAAATTACATATCCGAAGGTGGTGACCAGAAGGGCCGTGCGTCGTACGAGACCTCGGAACCTCTGAAAAGACCACACCGACTGCAGCCCTCGTCACGCGCGTAACTGAAGCTATAAAGAAGGGATCGTAAAAATCCGTAATGACGATTGGCCATCAGAGAATAAGTGCGTGGGAGAGATTACAACCCAAACTTCCATTTCGCGACGCACGGGTAAGAGAGCATAAAGGAAACCACATCGAACGGGTTTGAGAATCCTTTTCTCCGCATTTCGAATCAAATCTCCTGAGATCCTGATTATGAGGATTTATTTTTATTCCTCCTTCCTTTCTGAGGTTCTATTCAATCAGTTGAATCCTTACATGATAGCTAGCAAGGAAGTTATTCGTTAAATGTTATATCAGTATCTTCGAGAAAATGCGAAGCTGTAAAAATACCCCAATTTTGGATGCTCATAAAATTGTAGGCTTTCTTGAGTTACGGCGTCATGAGAAATTACTTTAGGTTCTTGAATCAATTTCGATGAAGGATACGGTTATAATTTATCAAAAGTACAGTTAATATTATTTCTTATATTTCTAATAACATACACATTACAAACTCAATTAAATTCTGAACGGAAAGAAAAAAAATAATTAGAAGAAGCCGAATTTCTGTCTTAAAACTTGAGGCGTTTAAGTTTTCATATTAAATGCCAAAAAATGTTTGACACAGCACACTGACATGGTAAAACTGACAATATAAGAATTCAAAATTGACTTAATAATCCTATAAAAAGTGACAAAGAAAAGATAAGCTGAGATTACCTGTATAAATCTAATAAACAATTGTTTGCTGCATATACAAGTATATATATTGTTGAGTTGTATATATCGTACACAAGTTTTTCTAGCAAGGTTTAATTGGACTCCATAGCGAACACGGTAAAAGACTTTGCAAAACCCATGCAAAAAATATTATTTCCGACCCGGGTTTCAAGTAATATAATATGAACCTCGAAAATGGCAGTAGGTATATTAATCTAACCCAGATGTGAAATAAATGTTTATTGGGATGGTTTTGCAAAGTATTCTACTGAACGTGTTCCAAACTAAGTTTCACCATTATTAACGTTATCTAATTATCTATTAATCATAATGAACTATCAGAAAATTTTTAATATCTGTTGAATTATGGAGTTAATTAAGAAACTATCAAAGTTTAGTTACGGTAATACCGTTATTTAACTAAATGAACACTAATTCAAATACTTGGAAGAATTTCCTCGATCTCGCGCAATTAGCTGTCACCCTGTTTACCTATATCAGATAAATTTATAAAGGTCAGCACAGAATCTTTGTAGTATAACCCGGAAGTTTATTATTCTTTAAGTCGCCAAAGGCTCTGCCACACTAAAATGAAAAATACTCGCAATGACAACCATAAAGATGAACTAAATGAGATTAATCATTATTATAAGAAATATAGGGCCACTGCCAAGAAATTATTTCGGAAATCATTAAGTAACTTCAAAAGAAAAAAATGTCGAACACTCTTACAAGACTCAAAAAGTACTTTGATCGTATGTCAGGGAATCATAAGGAAATACCACAGGAAACTCGTTAAAAAACGATCAAGGCAAAAAATTGATACGCAATTTAGAAAAGGTCAACTTATTGAGTTCCTTCTTTCAAACTTTTTTCAGCTAATTCTCAAAGAATATCTCCGATAGCATAACTAATCAGTTAGTCCAACCAATACCAATTAATATTTCACGTGTCGGAATAGAAAAACTGCTTAGAAACATTCACCCTGATGAATTATCCGGACCTGATCAAATATCAGCTTTCGTATACAAAGAACTGGCGACGTAATTAGTACCCTATCTGATGATCATATTTACGAAGTCCCTATCATCGTATAGCAACTCATCATGGGAAAAAAGCTAATGTAACACTTTTCTCTTAAAAGCGGCGATAGGGGGGATGCGATTAATTACTGACCTAACTTCTTCAAATCCATTTAATGAAAGATACCTATTGGAATAATTGTTTGTTCAATAGTGAACAATCTCTGGCCAGGATTTATCAGCACGACTTCCGCAAGGGTTGGTGAGGCAATACGATGCTTGAACTTTTTTTAAATCCATATTCAGACCGGGAGAAAATAATTTCCCAGTCGATAGGATATTTTTAGATTTCAAGAAATCATTTTTACAAAGTGTCCCATTGCAAGTAAATCACGAAGTTAGAAGCCTATGGAATATATAAATATCATATTCTGGATAAAGGGGCTTTTAAACAATCGCGAACAAAAGTCGCTATAGATGGTGTAACCTCCAATATAATCGAAGTTACATCAGGTGTTCTCCAGGAAATTGTCTTCGGTATACTTTTGCCCCTTATTTACAACAATGTCATAACTCCGTAGTTAAAAGTAGAATTCCTCTATTCGCTGATTACGCAGTCATTCACAGAGGTAATAACTATCCAGATGAAAGATGACCTAAATGCAATGCAGGACGTATAAGACGAATGGCAATTGAAAAAAGGTGTGTAGAGATACACCCTTGGCAAAAGGCTAGTTCTTCATCGGCCGCCTATTGTATCCGATTCTCCGAAATATCAAATGTGAAAGAGTGCATCAAATACATGGGCGTTGCTCTTAATCACAACTTTTCTTGGTGGAAAGATATTTGGGGGATAAGCGGGAAAGATAGCAGAAAATTAATTTTTTAGGGGGCAGTTTGTAAATGCGACGGGAATGCAAAAATGCAATATTATCTTTATCAGAATCAGACCTCATAACATACCGCTAATATAAGAGATCCATACGAAGCGGGTTTGATCACTGAATTAGACAGCGTTCGCCAAAGAGGAGATAGAATTGCAAAACGACTTTATGATAAATTTAGTAGCGTTTATGAATTATTGGAAAAACTAGATTAGGAATTCATCGAGAACCAACGGCTAAATTATGCTAAAAAAATTGGGTTTTTTTTGCTACAAAAATTAGAAGCTATTTTACTTTATCACAGTAATCACCCCGAAGGTTGGTTTGGTGAGTGAAGGTAGAACTCACCTAGAACTAAGCCCAACGACGCGAAGTGTGAAATTCATACATTAGGGTAGAGGGGTTCCTTTCCCTGTACCTCCGATGACCTGGTACCCGAAAAATGCTACAGGGCTTGGGTGAAGCTGAGGGTGACCAGCGACGTCATCCGAAATCGAACCCGGGCTCTCCGGTTGGCAGCTTAGCGCTCTACCTACTGGACTACTGCGCCACTATTTTACTTTATAATGATGTTAAAAATTACCCCATCGTACTACAGTATAAGATATCATGAAAATAAGATCAGAAAGAAAAACTGTAGAAGGAATAAGTTTTCAATTTCATTTTTCCCGCGAAGGATTGGGGATCAGAATAACTACCAAAGATAGCGCTCAAGAAACAATATTTTATGCTAAATAGCCAAGTTAGTATTCCCAATTTCAACTTTAATTGCACCCCTACCAGCAGCTCGTCTAGTACTGTTTCTAGTCTAGTACTCTAGTCTAGTACTGTTTTATACTTAGCTATAGGTATAATGCATGTAATATACAGAATAATGTCATTCCATTGCTTGAATTTAATAACCTCTCCATTTTCCACTAACACCCGATTGATATATAATTTGGCAGTGCATGTCTGGTGTTCTAACCAACTGCCACACACCATAGTGGCGGATATCAGGGTATCGCGTGCAACAAGAAACTAGCAAAAAGCATGTTAGAGAACAAAATCAATTTAATTATTTTAAAAATACAAAAGAAGGTATTGCTTATTATCATAAGAATGGAACATTTACTGAATTAATGTCGTTTTTTCAGCTACATACCTCTACACGAAAATGATAATCCATTAAATTCACCTTTTAAAATGTGCACTGATTATTTAAAAAAAACACCAGAATTACTTCCTGGGGCATTATCAATTAGAATTATAAGCGTAAAGGCAACAATGATTCAGCAAATACCTCTTTGGGATTAACTGAAAATTGCTATTAGGAAATGTATGACTACAAAATACAACATATAGACTTTATTTGGAAATAAATTCTTCACCCGAGCAGGTGCGGAGAAACAACTTAGACTACCGTCCATTTTTCATTAAAATTGATGGCTTATCAATTCAAGACTGATGTGTGGAATTGCAACAAAAGTTGTATGACAAGGGCTCCTGCGTGCTAAATACATCTCCGATATCAGTTCTCCATGGAGGGCTTACGGTAAATGGCCTCAACAAAAACCAGGAAGCAGCATAACGACGCCAAAAAGTTCGATCATTAGAAATGGCAAAACAAAAAAAATTACTTTAACATTTTTGAAGACGTGTAATGTTTCTTCACCGTACCAGGAAGATAAGGATTAAAGTAAAACAGTTCAATCGATCAAACTCAAGCGGCACGTCACGACCGCACATTCTTTTCATGACCCGATGCCAGAATGTTGACCTCCCTCTAACCGCTGCATCGAATAAAACATCTCTCGCTCGCAGGACCTGAAATAAAGGAACAAAACCTCCTGCCTATCCGTTCCTTATTTTTCTCTCTCTCTTTGAATCTGTCCCTTTCGTCCATTCAAGTCAACGGTCATGTCCTACACCAATTGAAAATTCCTGGGAGGAAGGCGTCGTCCTTTGCGGGGGAGGAGGGAGGTAGTTAAGAAGAGAAGGGTTAGTTACTTGCCCTACTCCCTTCTCCACCCTTACGACCGATTCGCCCACGTCCACACCGGAGACCCTTGTTTGTACTTAATTAAACACGAAAGAAAACAATGTTATACAAATATGCCCGACTGATGGAGATTAATGATAGGAATCGTTCATCGATGACTGGCGGGTGGGTGGTTGGTGGGGTTGTCCGGTAGAAGAGGTGGCCGCGAGAGGGAGAGAGAGAGAGAGGAGTCGGTAAGAAAAGGGTTTGTTAGCATCTCGGCGCTTATCCCGATCCGCTCTTTCCATCGTCTTTGCCACGCTTCCCTTCCCTTATTCGCCTCCCCCTCTTTCCCTCTCCTCGTTCCTTCCTCCTCTATCGCCGCCCATCCTCCTCCAAGACACCAATCGGCTCATCCCACCGCTTCCTCCAACGCTCTCTCCCTCCACCCAATTCCCTCAGATACGTAAGAGAGCTTTGCGAACCCCCCCGTGGTCACAGATGATGAAACAGATGAAGTCTACCGATAAAGGCTCCCGTCCGGACGACTCATGACTGATTGTTGCGATACTCTGATGCCCCACCACCTCCCCCACCCGAAACACTCCGGCCTCCTCCCGCCGCGCTCTCCAGTCTAACCTGACCCCTAACCACCCCTCCGCCTTAATCCACCTACCCCCACCCCCACGTATATTTCCTCCACTTCTCTTCAGCAACCAGCGACACAAATAGAAATAATTTTCCACTGCGTTTTCTCCTCACATCCCGGAGCGAAAGAATACCTCGACCCTATTCCGTTTATTACCTTCTCTCTATTTTAAATGGGCATGAAAAACCCCACAGTGTCCAAATAGATTGACATTCGATGACGGGGTCAACGGAAGAGGTTGAGGAGAGCATGCTCCCAGCGTGCTTGTCAGGAGCAGAATTTAGGAAATATCATAGAATAAGAGTGTACTTAGTCCCCGTTTTTATTCTGGCTACCATAACTTAATTTTACAATAGCGCAATATATACTTTATAATAGAGCAATATATACTTTAATAATACAATACAATACAACTCAATCAATTTAAATGTCCAATTTAATCAAAATATGAAGATTAAAAGTTATTTTTCTGACTACCGCCATTAAATTATTCTATCACACCACTACGAGCCGAATTCTGTTTCTGAACGGTTTTTGTAGATTTTAAGGGGCGCAGTAGCCCAGTGAGTAGAGCGCTGAGCTACTAACCGTCGGGCCCAGGTTCGATTCCGAGTGACGCCATCATCAGCTTCAACCAAGCTGTGGACCATTTTTAGGATACAAGATCATCCTGGGAAATCATAGACGGTACAGGGTAAGAAACTGACCACCCTACTCTGACGTGTGATTTTCACAGGCTTAGTACTGGGTGAGTTCTACGCTCATCTACCAAACCGACTTCCTGGTTGATTACTGTGGCAAAGTAAATTAGCTATAAATTTTTGTAACAAACTTAAACTAAATTGTTTGCATAATTTATCCGACGGTTTCCGATGAATTCCTAATCTAGTTCTTCCAATAATTCAATAACACTTCAAAATGTACCATAATGTCGTTTTGAAATTCTATCTCCTCTTTGACGAACACTAACAAATTTGGTTATCAAACCCGCTTCGTAAGGATTCCATATACTAGAGGTATATTTTGAGGTTTTACTAGAGAAAGATAACATTGCTCTTTTACTTGATTTTAGAAGAACAAGCCATTACAGGAGGGTCACCCTAATATAGTATGTAAATGACCTATTACGTTAATTGGGGTTGCATTTCAGTGAGTAGGTAAAATTAGGTCCACTAAGGTAATGCACATAACATAAAAAACTCAATAATAAATATCAACTTGCTGCATCCAAACAGGAAGTTTTGCATCAATTCTTATTACCTATATTTTTTCCTTGATTTAGCACCGTGATCATTGATAACAGAGACTATAAACCCGAGAAGGATGAATCAAATCATCGAGCCTACGCCATGGAAATCTCGAAAGAATGATGCTTAATTAACTTTTCTCTAAACTGTCAAAGTATCATAAATAAGGGATCGGATGGAGAGCACGCATTAAAAAATAAAAAGGTAAAGCTAACAGAAAATATGGCAGAGACTTAAATTTTACGAATGATTACAGATTTTACAGACCACTTATGTGTCAAAGACTTATCATAAATCTAATGACAGTGAAATAGAAAGTATTTCTTTAGTACCAAAAATCACAAAAGCATACTAGTTCATTGCATGTTCATTTTGCAGACCAGAAGAGAATTACGTAATATACTTACTCTTACTGAACGCAAACATTTTAACACTCTACTCCAAGCTCAGCAATGGTATAATAAGAATCTCCGATGATGTTGCTCCTCTGGCCAATTAATTTACAAAATATCATGACGAGTTATAATTGCGATTCCTAAAACGAGTTCCTAATGATACTCTTCAAACCTTCCAAAGAAAAATTAGCAAATCGAGGCATAAAATTTATATTTATAGTATAATATTGATGTGTGCCATCAATAAGCATCAAAATGTAAGCAAAAGAAGTCATACCTAGTGGCCATAACGCAATATACCAATTTTAAAATAAAAAAGAAGCAAAAGTCACAAAATTTATCAAAATAAATTATTTAAAAAACTTATGCCAGTTATTATCTTTACAATCAATTGTATTGGTCTTCGAGAAATCGGGACTATGAAAACATTGACCAGAAAAAGCAATGACAACCGAAAATGCCAACACAGTGAAAATTGGAACAGGAGAAACTAATTTCATGCAAATTGCCTGAAAATGTTTTACCTAATGAGTTTTTAAAAAAACGTATGTGAAAATCCTCATATCATATCCATCTTAAGTCTGTTTTTCTTTAGTTTACAGTACTGAAAAACTTAATAAATCCGTAGAATATAATTATTACCATTATACAGTACTAAAACATTCATGACTCTTAATAAATTACCCAGTTAAAGCAAAGATATACAAGTAACAAAAAGAATTCACCTACAAGAGAATCCAATTATTTTTCCAACCTAATGGCTTACATAATTAAATTTACAATTAATTAATATCATTCCTATTTTATTTTTTACATCTATTCACCCCCGAATGGGATTTATTCTTAGGTATATACCTATTTTATAACGGCATAAATTTATTTGCATTAGTGATAGATATGAAGTTTTACATTTCTTTTCAATGTCAACTGTAATAGCCATGATATTTGGTATAATATATTTTTTATAGTTACTATCTTGTTGAGGAGCAAATCGGAATTAAAAACGATCTTAATTGATCTCAACATTCAAAATTGTTATTTTTTCAAAATAATATTACTAGTTATATGTCTTTACAAACATGCACGTTGTTATACTACTGAAAAAATACTGATTACTAAAAAACATAAAATCAATTCAACCACAACGGCTGGTTGCATTGAGTGAATTGCTATAGATTTAATGGATTCCTACTACAATATTATGAAAGCTACATTGGTTTTACATTTATTAATATAACTTAGGTACATAAATGTTTTTTATCTGCAATTTTTTAAAAGTGAAATTAATTCAAATAAATGAATAATCCCATTATGTTAAATGCTCCACGAGATACACACTAATCTACGGCATTTTAGACAATAAAGAGAGAAGGTATTATTTTTTTGGAAAATACCTCGCTATTCATAGTAGAACACAACGTTCGACAGGTTAGGCTTTCGTTTACATGATACAAAGCGTAGATAAATTGTATGAAAACATTTTAAATTTACAAATGGCTTATCAATAAAAATGCATAATTTCAATATAATGCCTTGACTTTAGTATATGATGTATTATACATACGTGATCTTCTCCTCCCATTGAAAAATTGATTTTCTATGTTTGATACTGACACGAAATTCAATTACCCCCGTTAATTTCTTATTGCGGTTCCATTTACCAGAATATAATCAAGGTATTATACGCCCTTGTCCTTTCCTAGTTGCAAGATTCTGCTCAGCTTCTTGTACATGCGCTTCCATAAGTGGTCCTCTTTTGTTCGCATTTCATCCGGAGGCGAAGTCATTTTCTCAAGTGTATACTTACTTAATGCTAAATTTAGTCCTCAATTTACACGGTCGGTTGACCAATTCTCACGTGTTCAAATATTCGAAGTGCTCACCCTATTGATTCGCGCCTAAAACCTGTTTTGAGGATGATTGTTCTATAATCCCTTTTTATAAATTTGTGAAAGGACACCTCAGTCATGATTCCAGGAAAATACATACGATAGTATTATGTATTATACATACGCACATTAATGAAAATAGATCACCAATCATTAGATATTTTTTCCCACGACGTAGTTAGAAAAACAAAGCCACTTAGAGGGGCGATGTGCAACGCCTTTTCTCTCTCACAGATGGGTCGAGCACACACCATTTTCATACCCGTTCCGGGAGAATTACGAGGCGAAGACGCGCGAGTAGGAGCAAGGTGGATGAGGAAAGAGAGAGAATATGGAACGGTAAACCAGAGAGACAGAAGAAGAGAGTAAAAGATGGGCGTACCTACGCAAGCCCATGCTTATACGGACCCCATAGGTTGACGTCAGATTGAAATAGGGAGGGAGGGGGTCGATCGTAAGATTAGTGAGAGGAAAAGGATGCTCACGATAGCGGTGGAACCAGAGCCTACGACTTGAAACGCTGGGATGATATTTTCCATTGCGATATATATGTATGTGTAAGTATATATTTATATATATATATTATATTTATATAATATATATATATATATATATTATATTTATATAATATATATATATGCCACAGGATTAAAATAAACATAGAAACACGTAAAAGAGCATACGCCTAAATAATCACCGCTATTGCACAAAATCCCCCGAATTCCTAGATAACCGTATCCCAAAAAACACCGCTTCCCACTGTCAGTCATAAGAAAACTGTTTTACAGTTTCAATCATTGATATCCTTCCGAAATCCGCGAGCAGCATTG
>LYUA01000824.1:110522-126057 GCA_002093875.1 Calopteryx splendens
CATTTCATCATCAATATGCCCTTTAAGCCAAGTTTCAGACATGCAGATTACATCGTAGTTTCTATCTTGAAAAACGCATCTTACTCTTGCGTACGCATGGGTATAAATTTATTCGTCGTTGAAGCATTTTGTGCACTCATTTTTATTCCCATAATCCATTTAGAATAAAATTGCCGAATAGGGTAATTTTTATGGCACATCCACTCAAGAGTAGTAATGGAGAATCGAAACATTTTTCCCTCGCTTTAGCTACCAGCAACTATTTCCACTGTTAATTTATTTAATTCAAATAACATTCGTATACACTTACCAGAATCGAGCAAAACTAAAATCACAATTTAAACTTGGTTACTCATAGAATCCTGAATGTTTATTCGGTACTTACAAAGAGCAATTTATTTCCCAAGAGATGCAATACTTTTTAATATCAGATATCGTACCTATCAATCGCTTTTACAAAATGGGATGTGAATACTCAATCTGCTATCAAATTAAATTACAGAAAAGCGGCAAATTTATGCTATTTCTCATGATGTAACACCGCATATGTTTACTCACTTGATAAAAATCGAATTGAAATAGTTACCTACCATTAAGATCAGATTGATTCTGAATGAACCTGAGTTTTTTTCAGTAAATATGGCTTCACATATTTCGAGCATCCACCCAAAAGTGTCGGTCTGACGCAACGAGGCCATCGAAGAACGTCGAAGGTGGCAATTTCGATTTCTTCTCTCCCATCTTGCGCCATATCTTCGATTCGACGGAGGCGACGGGTCGTAAAGTTAGTTCTTAAGGCAATCATTTGATATATCAACCCTCATGAGATGAGCTATAATTTTAAACGAAAGCGTAAACTGTGTTATTTTAACCCCAAGTCGAGGGGGCAGTGCAAATCCTCACTCCTAAAGAGGCGTTTCTCTTTCAGCCCGACACAAACGGATACCACACTAACCTCCTACTCACAGTTACATCGGGTGAAATTGAATTTCGAAACCCTGTTCCTTGCGTTGGCGTGTTTATATCGACTACCCTCTTGTTCCGAAAATAAATGTGTAGTAAGGAAAACAAACTACAATGAAATATTATACAAGCAAATAGGTACATAATATACCGATACATTGCTAAGGTGACTCAGAGCTATATTGAGTTATCGAGGGTGGAGACATTTACAATGGTATACAGAAGATAACGTAATGTGATTATGAAACAAAAATAATGTATAATACGTTCCCAATTCTGTTATCCATTTGTATTCCGGTCATACATTAGTACAATTTTGGTGCCCATTTTTAGTATACTCGGCAACCCGAATGGTGCTTGTTTGAATTTAGGACGAAGAGGTAGTTTCCAAAAAGCATAAAAAAAGTAGCGGCACACGCCATAGATCTCATCAGAGAAGATGGTAACTGTGAATCCGTGTAAAGTGATTGCCTAAAAAAATCATTTATAAACTGAATTGAACTTCACAAATACCCAAATTGTTTATAAAAACGATGAGTTATTGATAAAAGGACCTTTAAATGCATAATTACTCAATACTGAAAGTTTTTTATAGCGAGAGGAACCTGATACCTTGAATTCTGAAAAGTTAACTAACCACTGGAGACTGCAAAGCATCGAACGATTGATAGGAAATAGATATTGTCTGTCCTTCTAAGACCTGGACTTTAAATGAAAAGAAAAAACAGCTTCTATATAAGGAAATATAAAAAAATGAGTTTGCGAAATTACAGATAAAGTTAATGACCATGAAATGAACATGGAAAATTACTTGAAGGCGGTGTAAGAAACATATTGAAATACGCGTGCGTACATTTGGGGAGGATACTTTCTCATTTCCACATTCTCAGGTAAGTAGTGCCTTCCGCAACACTTCAGCGACCTTTTCTCCCTCAGAAAAAATTAAGATGAAATCGCGGAATCTAATATTTGCCCTTGGCCCGTTCCCTCCCCCCCCCCATTTTACCTAAAGCGCATATGCAACGCCGAAATGCGACGATGTTTCGTGGCGTGGGTGCAGTTTGCGATCCGTAGGTTGCCTATCAAAAATTGGACAAGGGAGAAACGATCGTTATTTCGCATCTCCGCCGAGGGAGAAAGGAGGCTCCTCGAGGAGTAAAACCGAGCGGCAGAATTGGGAGTGCTGAGGGCATTCTGACCACGTGTGCGCTGAGAGGCGTCTGTCCAACCAAGGAGGGTCAGTCTTGGAAAGGGAGGGGGATGGTCCTGGAGTGAGATCGTTTAGAGAAGGAGAGCCTCGGGGGAGGGTAAGGAGGAGGGGGGAGAGGGATCATGGGATAAGGTGGCGTACGTAATGGTGAGGTGAAAACCCGAGGCAGTGCGCCGTCGGTTAAAAGTGATCCTTATCTCAGGCGGTAGGCGTCACCCGTAGTCGCCGACGGGGAGGCGGGAGGAGCCGGGGAACTGCCTTGGACGTGACCGGGAAGATGTTCCGGTGAGGGCCGGGGAGCGGGGATTAGAAGACGATGGGGATGTTGATGACTGGGGAAAGAGAGAGAGGAGACGGTGGAAGGAGTGAGGAGCAGGGGAGAAGAGGAGCGGGTAAAAGGAAACGGTGTGAAGGTCTAAGGGTGCCCTGGAGGACGATTATTCTCAGACACAGGTGCAAGCATTTTCTTCAATTGATGCGTAAAAATGTTGCTAAAAATAACAACATTAACTTCAAATACGTTGGAAGAAAGAAAATCTTTGACCATGATGAAAATAGGTGTAACTTGAACAATATTTTTCTATCGATCTTGATCCTTCACGCGAAATGGACGGGTGACTAATGTTGGGACACGACATGTTGTTATGAACCGAAGGAAAACAAATCATATAAGGAAGGATATGTTTCAGGCAACAATTTACAGTATCTTTCCATTTTTCAATCACATAATTAACAGGTAGCTTAAGAAAATGAAAAAGAATATAAATGAAAACAAGGGTTTGGGAAAAAATAGTATAGTAAATAAAAGATGTCAGGAAATATACCCCACTCAACAATCAAACGGGAGAAGACAGAAAAACAGGGCGTAATGATCGAGAGCTTCAATGGAAAATCGCCGAGGAAATATGAGAACAATTCTTCTTTTTGCACTTTTCTCCGTGTTAAGTTGTATTCTCATCAATTAGATATGTATCACTCACGACGCAGATCAATCAGTTGAAATTAAGATCAGGATACATGCTATTTTGGATAGTATGTATTACACCACAGCATCCCATGGGCCAATTACGTTATTCCTATCGAGAACATTTTACACTTCTAGTCTTTAATTATTATAGTAAAACCCAATATTTTCTATGATCACCACGGAGTCGGAGAAAACAGAATTTCCTCCGACATTATACTAACCACGCTTTTGTCATTAAGGGAGCATCAGAATCCAGAAAATAGTGATACAGCGAAACTTCAATGTGTTGATTTACCATTCAGGCTTGTTAGTTAATACACATATTTATTTAACTAAATTTTTACACACAAGATATAACACACTAGTATCTAGGTTCAAATCCCATGTTCAGGAACTTCGTTACCAGTAACAAGCGCACGAATCTTAGTTATCGGCGCCCACGGAAAAAAATGCAGGCACTTCTCGGTACCCAGATACCAGCAAAAATATAAGTAGCTCACTAAAATCATTTGGGAACGAGAATGGGAATAAAAAATGGTAAATGGATTACGTATCATCAATGCATGGAATAAGATTATAAAGTGAGATAAAAAGATTATAAACTGATGAGAATTTGTCCCACGGCAGGTATGTCTGTTAAGCTATTATAACATCAAATTGCATTAACGAACTGAAGCCACAATAAAATGACCAAAGCAATAAAGTGAGTTACTAATTCACCGAGTTATGATGTAGATTGTTTCCGCGAACCTTTCGCGTACATATAGGTCCCTACTCCGACTGACTAAGCAAAATAATATTACCATTGATAGCTTCATTATTCTAACGGTTAGAATGAATGATGGAAGTAATAAAAAATGAAACTGTGGCCTGGACGCGCGCCAACGGGGTGCACAGATAACGTACGAATGAGCCTCACGGAGTTTATCGATACTCTGACTTTTGACCTTTGCCACATAAGTTCAACCATATCACCATTGAAATATATTTCGAAGAGTAGCGCGTAAGAGTGGTAAGGTATAACTAATAAAGTAAAGTATACAATTTAGAATGATTAGCGAATTCATCATAGTTCACTTGCGAGAAAAGCGCAACTATTTAAAACGCTAGGTAAATGAGTAGTGGAGACTAACGAATACTAACAAGTGCAATTAATAGGTATGACACATGCAATATATAAACAGGATATGAAAACGTGAAATTATTTTATAATGGAGAAAAACTAGATTTTAATTGTGTTCTCGATTATTAGTGCTATGATGTTAAAGGTTAGAGTTAAATATATGGCGTAAGCATCACATTTTTTAAGATAATATTTAAACTTAAATAATGTCACCGATTTACAGCTCAACAAATATTTTGAAAGCGAGAAAGTATGCTTTTTTATTATTACTACTGTCACTTCCTCACTGAAGCTGGCTGGAAGATTGCAATTTCCTATTGAATTCCTATCAATGCGAACATTCCGCTGCACTGAGTTCAAGATGACAGAATAACTTATACCTCGGATAATGAACGAGTTTCTGACAACTCATACGCACAACTTATGCCTAACATGAAACTTCATTGATCCCTTCTGACTTTGTACTATTGGTGGGGATTAACAGCAAAAAGCACGTCAAGAGATTGGAATGGAAATGTTAAATATGAACTCATTATTGCTTACGATTCATGAGATTGACGTGCGAGCAATGGATGTTCATATCTGGTACACCTCCTCATTAATAATATTCCACTGAGAAACGGCATATACATCATCGTTATCACTGATGCGTCAGCTATACTCAAGAGATAGACTATTCCAAACAGTCTACTAGGGAAAGCACGCGAGTTATTTAAGGTAAGTGGGATTAACGTTCCCTCTTTATTCTCCCTTAGCGAAACACCCATAAATTAGAATATCTTCCGTTCTTTACGTTTGAATCAAGTTTTACCATAACAGGATGATTATCAAGTATGCATTTTATGAGCGTATTTGTTCAGTGAAAATATTATCTTCAACTTATAAATGGATTTATGACCAAATTCTTGTCCAAATGAAGTTTTTAGCTGAAACAACGATGCAAAATATTCTAGGCGAAAGAAAAAAAAAGAAGTTAAAAAAACGTGGAATAGAGATATCAAATTAATCATAAAAATTATCAGTTTGAGGTGAGAAATGGAGTTAGAACCGCTATCTAATTTGTCAAATTAGTTAGGTTTTAAATGCAAGCCCCCTTCAACTCCTCCATTTCCATGAGCAAAATTCATACAATGGCAAACTTTTCTCTATTTTATTCAACATGCTAATTAAAAAGTAATGAAATCTTTTACCATAAAACCGTAAATAAAATTCTCTAAAAGACTCTTCTTTCAGTACTTAATGAATTCCTCACTAAAATAAGGTTATATAACTATTTTGATAACATTCTATGAATAGGTATATAATAAAATCAGGAAGCATGGCTGCTGACTACTACATGTTTCAACTCATGTTACAAAGGGTTGAATAAAGTTGAGTTATTTATATTTGGCCGTAGCAGTCAAAGAAAAAACGTTGAGTTCACACTAATTTTAATTGATTAAACTTGCTTATTTTAGAAGTAAATTTATATTGCACTATCATTTATAAATAAAGAATTGTATAAGATCATGGGACAAGTGGATAAAAATTTTTATTTATACTTTTCAGATTGCCTAGGTTAATAACTCCGCAATATAAAGAATGGAGGTTTTCCAAATGCTTTGAGTGATTTTTACTGGTTGATCCCAATTAAGAATGTTACATAACCATAATTTACTAATTCAACATTTAAATTTTAATGCTATGCATTCTATCATTATCAGGACGGGAATTATTTATTAGTAGACCTGGTCCCCATAACACATGAACTGACCTACCTACGTCGAGTTTCAAAAGCACTGTACACAGAATCCATAATCATCAAGAATTGACACTTTTTTACTGCAGCGAAAAATATACAATGGAGTTAAAATGCAGCACTTTTCACTATATTTTCGCCTTTACCTTATCTCATTAAATCGTTCACGCGCATACATTTCTACATTAATTATGGCAGTATTAGCTGTCTGCATGACTCGTTTCTTGTGAGCAGATGATTTGCAAGGAATATTCGCTCACAGTATGAGCTCGCACATTTTTTAGTGCACCCCCTCTCTCGACCTTCAGTTTAAAGAATTTCACTGTCCACGAGGTAGTTAAAAGGTGACTTGCTTTCCCATAGCATCACGTCTGAATTTTTAAAAAATGATGAAGCACTTTTCGTAAAGAGGGAAGCGGTTAATCAATTTTATCGGTGCTTACAAAACCAAACATCTTAAAGAGTTCTATGATGAAAGATATATTACGTCTAGAACAGCAGTGGTTTTATAATGTTATTCATTAAATTTAATAACTTATCAAATTAAATCATTTAATAATAATTTATGTTAAGAACTTCATTTACGACGCTCATACAACAAGATTTCGATAATGTGAAGGCCCTTTTAAGTTAATAACTGTACACTGTTAACTTTAATATTCTGTACACTACCGTTTAGGTCGACGTTCATGATTCTAATTTTAAGAAATGCCCAACATTATTGATGGAAACAAGGCTCTAGTTCTTTTACCTCAGGATACTACAGAAATGTGCTAATTTATAGTTAGCTAGTTAGCTGCACCAATAACAACCTGCTCTATTTAAATTCGTACGATTTTTGGCAGTACGCTTTTCTTATGTGTTGTCAATTTAATTTTGATGTTGAATAGGTTCAAAATGAAAGCATTCTAAAAGTTCAAAAGAATTACTTGTTTATAAAGGATTACTGACCAGACTATGCCCTCCTAAAATATTTTATTACTATAACTTACGATTTTGAAGACTGTTACAAAAGACTGAAATTGCACATAATATTAAATCAATTCCATCAAGGGACGGTGTTCAAGCGTGTCTTGATGATTTTTACAGAGACGTGAAAAACAAGATGAAAATTCGATTTCATGTTAATAGAAAATATTCCAATTTCTGTAATAAAGCAGCCTCATGCCAGTCACTAACCGATGTCTACCAAATTTTTTTAACGAGTGAGGGTAACTTGAGTAGATAATAATAACTCGGGGAAAAATTTACATTCACACCCCATGGTATACAGCGTCGTCACCAAGGAAGTGGCTGTTGCAAAAGAGATCGAAGGGCAGAGTCAACGATTAATACAACTCCACACTTCCACCTTTCAGACGGCAAGGGAGGGAAAAAAATGACCAAGCGTATGAGAGGCATATCGCTCGGCTCTGCTCACCCGCTTCAAAGAACCAAAAGCCGCAAAAGATTGACTGATTGTTCCTTACATGGTTCATGCTTAAGGCTTTGTGGCAACATGTTCGCGACGAGTTCATGTGGGAGTGAGATAGGGATTGGAAAAACGCGTCCCTTGGGCGACCAATGAGCTCTCAGCACACTAGAAAACTAGTGCGTGCAGGGAACAGTGACATCCCCTAGCATTTGAATCACAGGGTTGGGGGAATGAGTTCTCATTCTCTTCATATTATTAATATACCCTTAAAGCTGAGAGAACCCAAATAATCCCTTCTTGCTACAAAGTAGTCATATTTGATAGTTATTCGCAATTTCAGAAATAGGGAGGGAGAGCGTTACCTATGAATTGCGTCACACATTTACCTTTTTCATCTCCACTACAGCTCACCTCACACGTTTTCAAAAACCCTCAATAAGAAAGAAGATTCAGTAAGAATAGTTAGAATTAACCTAGACTCTATATCCACGTGAACATACTTTTATTAGCGAACCGGATGTAATCTTTTCACAGCTGACCTACAAAGGATATTGTGTTTCATTCAGTTCAGCATAAATGGAATTTTTATGATGCATTGCAACACTTCAAGTCTAATAGGGAAAAAGTAGTCACTTCGAGGTTCGATTGCATAAATCATAAGAGGTAAATAATCTAGCAGAATAGTAACTGACGAAAATTACAAAGAAATTAAAAACCTATTTTCTTTTATTTGTACCTACTACATATTTGTGTAGATTTTGTAATACAAATATTGTACCATTTCAAAATAGTTAAATATATTACATGCCAAATGTGTATCAAATAAAACCATTACGATGATTTCATGCGACAGATATTAACAAAATAATCACAGGGTCGCCTGGAAACGAACCCGGGTCCTCCGGTTCGTAGCCTAGCGCTCTACCCATTGGAATACTGTGCCCGTTATATTAACAATAATTCTGTGAACTCTGCTTTTACGGAACGGGTCATGGCATCAACACAGTGACTTTTTTTTAGATTGGTGTTTGCCATTGCAACGGTGCTTTGAATTTACCCGCTGGTGAGAACGAAACCAATGTCTGAATTATCAATTTTACAAGTATGTTATCATATAATAAAAATTAGGGGACCAAAGGGCCATTAGCAAACTATTTAAACAAATTAAACAAATGAAATCTCACTTGCCCGATGCCAACTTCCCTTGTCCATCACAAACGCTGTAAATAATAGGCACTTGCATAATTAAATTTGATGAGCCTATTCTCTACTTTTCTGCTTGCTTAGGCAAGAAAACACTCCGTTTGACTTTACCATCGGCAGAGAAAACTTAAAAGAGTCCTTCAAAAAGGTCGAGGACTACCCCTCAAGTGACAACATGGTACAGCGCAGCTCCATTATCTCTCAATCTCTTATTCTTACCCCCACCCTTATTCCAATTCCACACCTCTCCCGTTTCCCACCCAGTCCCCACATCAAGACAACCGCCTTTCCAGTTCTACAACCACCGTGAATTTATCCCCTCTCACTCATTCTACCCTCTCCTTTTGTCTAATTTCTGATACTTTCTCCCCCACCAACAAATCGTATTAGAATACAATATTTTCCATAAGGGATGGATGAAGAAAAAAACTATTAGGCAGCCAATGGTTAAAAAAAGCTAGATATAGGTAACTGTGAATCTCGATAGCTTTAAAATTTTACTTCATCAAAATTAAGCACTCCGCTTTACTTTATTAAGTATATATTATTATCAAAAATATATTGAACAAAAAAGATACTTTATATCGGACACAAAATATTAACTGGATGAAAGCATTTGCAGGCGGGGAGCAATTCAGTAGAATCAAAGGTTAACAAACATTTCTCTTCCCCCTCGTCTTTCCACTCAAGATAGTATTTTATACGAACAGGCTAAGAATTCAGCAACTATTTTCTTCATAGAAAACGGTTACCGTAGGATTCATAATACTTTATTCACCAATTTATGAACACAAAGCTAAAATTCAGTGTGGAAAACTGTCCACCATGGGTCACTCCGCCAAAGCCTTAACTCACTTGTTGGAATGCATTCGTATGTTCAGTAATCGATTTCCTCTCCGCAACCAAGGAAGATCATTCTTTCATTGCTATTCGGCGTTAGGGGTTAGCTTTTTTTTCGCAGATGGTGGAGTAGTGCTTCATAGTTATTAGACGAGACGAGGGCGGCAGGCAGGTATTTGAGCAAAAAGTGAATAGTGGAAGGATACTCATTGTCAGCATTAACTACTCCTAACAAAATGCGTCATGGAGGACAAGATTGAATTGCTTTCCGAAATTTCCACTCCTAATGCCGGAGGATGGCTCGGGGAAGGAATTAAGAAATATACCTACGTACTGAGTACCATTTTCTCTGGTCCGGGAGGAGTAAGAAACGTTCACACTTTTAGCAGCGGCATCATTGCCAGGAGAGATTTGATAGCACTCTGTAAGTCCCCTACATGAAATTACCTAACGAGCAATGAAAATATATATCCATGCTCTTGCTCGAATTTTCTGTAAATAGCAAAGGCACGCAAGTAGCCATCGGTTAAAAAAATAAAATAAACAAACCCTCTCAGTTGGAACTACCACTTCGGCACCTCACTCCTCATGTCCAGGTAGAATATCGATGGGATTCCCGTGTACTCCTCAGGTGACTACACCTTCCCACACTTGTCGTAGGAATCGGCCTTTTAACTCTTACGCTGGATAAGTACACCTGCATTCGTTTCCCCTCCTTTCTATACAACCTTTCCTAAAGCGGATTTTCTGCCAACCCCTCCACCCATTTCCTCCCCTAACGATCCTCCGGTTTTCCTACACTCTCGCCAACTCGACGTCCCTCCCACGTTCCTTTCCGCTTTCCTCCCCTAAGCACCCGGATCCGCTCCTAGCGCAGCCGCCTTTAACCTCCATCCTCACCCCTTTGACGGCCGTCTGCGGCCCCGCCGTACACCCTCTCCCGGCTGCGAAATCTGATCCACCCGTCTCCTAATCTATATGCCTCCTCCGGGGCGCGCTCTCGTAAGACGACTAACGGAAGACGGAAAGGATTCCGACTCGGCGGAGAAGGGAGGGAGGGGAGGAGACGGGCGAGGAAGAATTGTGGGTGTGTTTTCCACCCGCGTGGGGGTGTGAGGGGTGAGACAGATAAAAGGTCGCGAAGTCCATCGGTGAGAAAAAAGGGAAAATGGGGGAGGGGGCAGGAGGGTGAGAGGAGGAAGGTGGTGGGAGCGGGGAGGCAAATCTCCATAGTCTCCTACCCGTGCGTTACTCCACCATGCTAGATGGCGCGGAGACAACTCAACCACCGTCCAAGAGATCTGAAAGGATTGCTCGGAAGAAATGTAGCGCCAATTGGGTCGGGGGTGGGTGGGTGAAAGAACGAAAGCAATGTAAAAGAGTGCTGAAAGAGGTCTTCGACCCTTCCAGGATCGTGGATACTTTGGTTGTGTCCTAAATATTCGAATAAATTGGAGTCATAATATAAGGACTTGAGGGAAGAGCTTGAACTTGCATACATAAATTGATTGCTGTACTACAGAAGCAGTCGTGTCCGATTCAGTAGTAATCATATTCTTGCAGACCGCTTCAAAAATTTGAAGTCTTATTTACATATTGGCATTACTGATAAGTAGAACGGAGGGTAGGCCAACTCTTAAATATCAGATTTCCATCCGTAAGTGAAGTCAGTAAAAATTCAAGTGACGGCATATAAATAACAATTCTCTACCTGAAAATTAGAGGAGAGCGCTGAATCATCTACACTGCAGCAAAATTGAAATAGATATTTGTATTATTTGGATCCACGAGTATATAGATACGAGGATAAGTAAGAGGTAAGTAATTCATAGGAAATATTTATATTAGTTACTGTAAAAACTTGCCCAAAACGAATTTTAGCAATCAAAATTGCTACTTAATTGAAAAAAACAATTTAAAAATATTCTTATAAAAAGCCATCTCCGTCTTTACCTTAAGAGTTTATTTACTAGATAATAATACACTTATAATACAGATCGGCATCCAAATACTTGCTAAAAAATCGTACTTTTAAAAGGCTATCAAAGTTTTGATTAAATCCGTGACAACATTGGATAATAAGAAAATATATTTTTCTACATTCCTTTCACTTAAAATAAATCCAATTTAAAAATATTGCTTCCACATCACCACGGTGTTCTAGAGTGATAAGACATATGATTGAGACAGAACAAAATTATAAAATGTAAAATGGAAGAAATAACATTGGGTAACAAAAATATACACTGCCCTGCAATATGTAAAGGTAATACGGTATCATGGGAATGCAAAGAAGTGCATTGACACCTACGGGATACACACACAAAACACAAAGAGATACTAAATGTTAAAGGATAAGGATAAAATATGAACTACCTTAGAAATGCTGAAGTTCGGGGGATGAAGGGGATTAAAGAAAGAGCGTTAGAGAGATAAATAAGGACGAAAAGGAGTTAAGCAAAAATGGAAACGAGAATTATTTATCTTCCATATGCATAACAACAAGATGGCTTGCCATTCCGATAGTGCGAGGAGATAGCTCCTTAGCGCGTCAAGTAGAGATTAAAGCTCGGGAAGAACAGTAAGTGAGAACTGAACTTGAGATGATAACAGTTTTCGGATAGATTATGTAAATAAGCTTGTTCTGTTTGGTGTCTGCAATTGAATTATGAGACGAAGGAGAAAACAAAGAGGGAGAATAAGGAGAAAATAGAGTAAAAGAGGACGACGGAGAATGTGCACTCGCGGTGTTGTCGCTTGCAAATGAATAAGATGGCCTGTGGGAGAGTTTAGAGGAGCGAGAAGAGGGTGGGTTAAGATTTTAATCGAGAAATAGCTAATGGAATCCTTTGAGGGTCACCGGTGGGAGATTAGCGAAAGCAGGAAGCGGCAAGGGGTGCGTGAGAATGAAGTGGGTCGGTGAATGGGGGGACGTAATGGATGTGCATAAGAGCAGGGTGGATGATTAAAAGTGCTTGATTTATATGAGGAGTGATTGGCCTCCCCTCCATACCACAGGGCTGCAGAGTGTCGATGCCTGGCCCTCAAGCAAACTGTCTCGGGAAAATTGCGGTGATAGGGACAATAGGTACGAGCTCCGTAGCGAAGGATGTATGCATGTTCCCCCTGTCGTCCATTAAGATCAGAGCAGGCTTTTTATTTTTTATCTATCAATTTTACCAAATGGCTTATTACAGAGGTGGCCATTGAAATTAATTGAAATGGACTATTTGAAAATATTCTGACTCACTCAATCCTTAACCAAATTAAAATAATTCTATTGTTTAAAAATAAAAATCTCTAATACCTACATAACTGGATAGTTGAGAAAATTATTTATGATCATCTCGTATCATCAAATCGAGGATCGGTTGGTAGCAGCTATAGTGGTAGTTGTAATAGCTTGCAGCGCCAGTTCAAATCTATCTGTTGCCTCTCAAGCTCTTCATTCCTTCATACTTCCTTGCGCTGACAGTTTCCATCATCTTATTCCCATAATACTTCCTCAGCATTTTTTCGCTAGTTTTTGTTCCTTCCGTTTTGGAACGTCATTAGCTACTAAGTTCGAGGACATATCCAATTGATTTCACTCTTCTTGTGTCTCCCACTGGTTTCTCACCTCACCCGTTCTTCGAATTGCCACGTTACTTTAAACTCGGCCGATAGAGGTTTTTAAAATCATTAAGTATTCTGTATGATCACATTTTAATTTTTTCCATTCTTTCCTCCACTAATGCCACAAACCTTATCTCAGATGGATACCTACACAATTTTTAATGAGCCAGTTCCTAGGTCCGGGACGTTCATGCATTTACGCATAGGAATAAGGCCGACTCTCATCACCACGTGCAGGTATATCCCAATTCTGCCAAACAATAAGTCTTAACTGACATAATTCTCTTAACTGATAGTAAAATTATCAAAATCAAAGTAACTATTAAGTGTTTTTTTTTTAAAACATTATGATTTAATACTGCTACATGCACAAAACTAAATTCGTTGTAAACCTAGACATTGATTTATGCGTTCTTAACTGAGGACTGCCATCATACCACTACCAAAGCGCCTGTGATATGCAGGCAACATTAAATTATTTTCTAGGGAGAATAGAGAGGAGGCCATAGAGCAGTAAGTAAGATAAAAAATCATGATCTAAGAGATAACTGACGAGAGCAAGAAAGCGCGATCCGGCATGCACTGGGTTGCAAGTTTGCGACTGCTGTCCCGCGAACTGAGGGACTGAGGTAAAATCCTAACAATTTGACGCGAGCATCCTGCCATTACTCCTCTAACCAACTCTCTCTCCGGAGAGACATCTCTCGAGGATATAAGAGCAGGCCATAAAGAGGTCGTAAAGATCTCGGTCTCGTGAATAACTAGCATTTGTTCTCTGACTGGCCGAGCGGGCGCCAAGGAATGTTCATATGGATTTTGCCGCGAAGTCTTGGTCGACAACTCATTAATTTTTTCTTACCACTGTTTTACTCATACTACATCGTCCTCGATCATCAAATCCATCTGCAGCTGAAGATAACGACGCTTCATAATACACAAAGCCACGGCATGCAGGGAAATTTCGTCGTTTTCATCGAACTCCTTTTCGGAAAATGTTAATACGAAGACCCTCCTGTCACTCAAGAGAGTTCGAATTCCCAGCAATCTATCGCAAAATCATGCATGCTCAAAGTAATTCCTGGCATTTCTAAATGCTTCTTTGAGATAAAAACGTGCGAATAGGGACTTTATGCTTACACCGACGTTGATGCAAGATATGTGGAAATGGACTCATGCCTTAGCATGCAATTTAACTGACGGGAAATTAAATTATGGTTGAGTTATAAAAGAACCGCGTAAATAATATAATTTTTTGCTATAACCTTAAACTAATATCTACGTGGGGTAGCTCAATAGAGAAACACTCCTTTAAATTGTTCATTCAGATACCGACAGTAAGCGAATAGGCTAAAAACACTCCTATGAGGAAGATAACGAAAAAGGAAGAGCATGGAAAAGGATTAGTAAATACCACCATTAAAAGATGAAACAAGCTATATATGCTCGAGCCAAATTCCAATAAATGATTTACAAAGAAATTGCATTTTCAAGTGTTTTACAGTTTGCCTGAATCTTGTATGTACATTATTATCATCACGTCAGCGTATTAGTATGATGAATAGATTGTCGTTTATGGTAGAACAAGTAATAGTAACCATACGTACGCTCGTTTACGATTCATTAAATAAATTTCCATTTTAGGAACTCACTGTTGGGCACATATTTCTGAGAAGAGCTAAATATTTATTTAGTAACGCGTAGAAAATAATCAATAGAATTTTAATTGCTTTAAATAATTAAATAATTTGCTTGAAACATGTCCCCATTTTATCATTGTTGAAAAATATTACAAAATTATACACATTAAAATGTGATGCCTCATTTGAGCAGCCATTGAAATGAAGAAAATATAACCGTTGAGCATTAGAATGGTACGGAAATTTTTTAATTAATATCTATGACATAAAAGTTCTTCCATCAGTAGCATACGGCAAAATAAGTTATTAGCGAGTTGGATTACGATTGATAAGATTAGAGACTAAAAATATGCGTCGGCTATTACCCTCCAAGAGAAAACAGATGCCTTGAAGAAGAAAAACATGTATTATCGTTGAAAACCAGATGGAGAGATGAATGGCATATTCTATCCGAAGCTCATGAAAACCACCAGTAGGTGAGAGCACCGCCCATGGCGGAATCTGATAAAAAAACAATTACCACCTATTATAATAAGTGAAGGAGCCCACTTGCCGAAAAAAACTTTTCCTAACCTTTCGATGGAAACTCATTTCTCCCAAATTCCTCCCACTGTGACCCCTAAACCAAGGCGTCCCCTCTTCAATCTCATCTACGCAATCCTGCATCCTCTTTCCCCACTTCTCCTCCGCGGTTCCTCATCCCTTTTTCCTTGAGACGTAGAAAGCGTAACAAACGGCTTACAAACGGCCAGGGATCGCTCTTGCGGCGAATGTATCCGAGTGTCGGGAGGGTTGTGGGAGCACGGGAGGAGCGGCGGCAGCGGG